>MU225869.1:1598427-1609659 GCA_018584345.1 Thuja plicata | reverse complement strand
TTTCACTTATGCTCTACTTATAAGGCTAACAATTCAATCTTGTACTTTCAAAGCTTTCTAGATTCATTTGCAAGTTCAATTCTAGCTTAAAAGCATTTCTTTTATATCTTAATCATGTCTTAATTCACAGAATAGCATCATTTCATCATATCTAGTTGCAGATTTCTCACATTTGATGGCTATTTCTCACACACTTGCACTCTAAAAATCCTCCGTATTAGAGAAGATCAGGTTGTTGGCTCTCGTTCTGAGGGTACACTATAGCAATCACTCCTAATTAGGAGGCAACAGGTCATCTCAATCATTTTGTAGAACAAACGATTCATGTTTGTCTCTGCAAATCCATTGATTGAATAAGGACTATGTTGGGTTTTTTGTTGAATTGAGAGGTCACATTCGACATCAAACACCAATGACACAATTTTGTGTGTACACCGAAAATACAAAGTGGAAAGGATAAAGAGGAACCCAATAGAGGAACCCAATGTGCAGGATTTAGTGCAACTCGAGAGACAGTTAAAGAGAAAATTGAGAGAACAGTTCAAGCAAGGAACCTGAAAGATAGTCAACTGATTTCAGAGCATAACCGACCGTCAGAAATCGAAAGTTAGTTACAGCCTACAAAAAGTGGATCTGACTTCCACGTCAAATAAAACAATCTTATTATATTTATAGAATATTTTTTTGTTTTAAAACCATTTATTTAGGGACAAGAAACATGAATGTAAGTGCTTTAATCATTCTAACTGATTTAAGACACATAGACTAGGAGATCAAGGTAAAGTTGTAAACCTGATCTTAGATTTAACATTGTTTTACGTGAAACTTAATGAAGTCAATCCATCTTATAAATAGATGATGCAATCATTCATTATATAGATGTGAATATAGAAGAGAGGATGAATGAAGCCTATGAGCACATCTATGGATCAGATTGAAAGTTTCATGAACCAGAACAACAAAAGATGGATTTGGTTAGCAAGAACCAAGAACAGAGGCTACCGAGAATCAAAGGTATTATTCAATCACATTAGGTGATAATATTATTCATGTAGTCTTAAATGGATCTATATCAGAAATAGGAGATTGCATTTACCAAGTCATATTGTAATTCGCTATCATTCTAACAAGTGAATCAAAGTGTAAAAATCCTTTCAAGGAAGGTGGATTAACAGACCAAATATAAATCTCTTAACTAAGTGCACACTCAACAGTGTTTCTAGAGCTATTAACTGAGTAGAATTTAATAGGTCTCCACAGATACTCTTAACTGGGTAGATCATCAAAAGTGATCAAATTGTAAGCCTTAACCGGCCCCTTCCAATCTGCAGATAGTGAATCTTTTGTGGGTGTCATCCCCACCACAATTTTTACTTCCTAACATGAGTTTTCTGTGATATCATATCTTGTTTTATGTGTCAATTACTTTCATGAATGTTTTTATGAATGTTCACATGTATGTTAAGTTTATGAATTGATATATCTTACATCAAGATAGTACAGATCAGATGGTTGGATAAATAATTAATTACACAAAGGTTAATTGATTAAAGGATATAAAAGTTTAGAGGTACTGATTCACCCCTCCCCTCTCAGTACACACTTCTCATTAATTCCAACAATTGGTATCAAAGCTAAGTCTCTTCTTTGGAAAATCTTAAAGGCTTAAGATAAAAGATCATACAATGGAGAAGTACGGACTTGATAAAAATATTGAGAATAAGAAGCTAGAAATTTAGATGTTCTATGAGTAGTATAAAGAAGCTAGAATCAATATGAGACACCTGTTAGATAAAAGAAAGATTATGGTATCTTGTTGTAAAGAGACATATTATCATGAGGAAGAGATACCAGATTTCTTTGAGTCTTTAGGATCAACTAAAAGAAAAGCATCAGACACATCAGAAGAAAGCATTACAAGCTTAATTGAAATCAATCAACATCTGGCTGGACAAGTGAAATATCTGCAAATTGGTCAAGAGACATAGATGGTAAGAATAATTAATGTCATGAACAGTGATAGACAAGCTGAGAAATAAAGAACACTAGATATTTATGATAGAAGAAATATTACAGAAAATCTACAAGAGAAAGAGTCTAAAATTTAGAAACTCGCAGAGCATCACCATGAGATTACAAATCCAATTATTCTTACGAGTCAAGAGGCAAACAGAATTGTTGAACTCATTGAAAGAATAGAATCTATCAGTGAGCTAAGGGATGGAAAGGAAAAGTTGAAACATGAAATAAGAATTCAGCAACAACATAATGAAATTATCAAGAAAGCTGAAGAACTGAATAAAAGAATGGATGATTTTCTTGAAGGAAAATGAAGAGTCAACAACAACACTGGTCTAGGTTTTATCGAGAATGGAGAATAATCAAATCAAGTTGATCCAAACAATGTCTATGAAAATCCAAGACCAAGAAAGTTGACATGAAATCACTCTGGAAAGTAAGGCCACACATCAAATGTATGTAGAGGCAAAATGAAAAGTATTCCTAAATCTACATCTTCATTCATATGATTTTGTTATAAATTTAACAAGAAAGGACATAAAGCATATGAATGTAAGTTTGAGATGAAACAACCAAAGAAGGAAACCTACATGGACAAATATTTTCCTACTTGCAAAGTGAATGGGCACACAACTCCTGAATGCTAGAAAAATAAAAGGCAGGCATGGAAACCTAAAGGTCAAGATACTCCCTATCAACTGAAAAGAGTCGGTAACAGTATGTATGGGATTACAACACTTGGAAAAATTGTACAACATGTGGAAGATTTGGTCACATTGCTGCAAACTATATTAGACAGTGGACAAGAAATTCTAGAGGCTAGACTAACCCTGGAATGGCATGCTTACATTGTCATAAAGTTGGTCATCTCAAGAAAGACTACAGAGACCAAATGACAGAGACCAGCACATATCCCAATGGAAATACCATTGAAGACATCCTGAGTGTAAGAGACAAAATGTGGAGAAAAGATTCAAATAATGATGAATCTGGACTGAGCAATGCAAATGGTGACACCTTATCCACTAGTTCTGATGACAATACCACCCCCACCTAAGTAGAACAAGTAAGTATGGTACTGCATTACCCCAAGTTATCATTTTACATCAGTTCTATAATATGTTGATAAAATGCCAAATTAGCATAAGTAAAGATGCATCATTGTATTACTTGTTAAAATCTATGATAACTATGCTATCAGGCATACATACCAAAGTCCACCGGTATATGCTCAAAGCTAAAACTGCCTACACTTACCAAGAAGTGTCGGTTAACATGAGAAAGAAAAGTTACTAGTGTAAACCAAGACTTGCTGGTAACCAAGAAAAGTGAACAAGTTGTTTCCAATACCAAAATCTGTCGGTAAAAGAAAGAGGAATGAAGACTACCCCAAAACATCATATTAACACCAAAAAGGGAAGTTTATGTCTTAATAGATGAACTTTATCTTCACACACTGAGGAGTAGGTAAGCATTAATGACTCACTCTTTAGGGAAAATAGCTATTAAAAGATGAAGGAAGCGTCTCATTGTTCACCACAACCAGAGTAGAGCAACGAGAGAAAATTTTGTGTATACAATGATAGGATTGTTGGTTGTATTTCAGGTTTTGGCTTATTTTCCTTAGCCTTGTGGTTTTCTCTTTCTAATTCTGTGCTTAATTCAGAAGTCCCTCAGTCTTCATGACTTTCCTTGTCAAATTTTTCAGGTTTCCAAGTCTAAACCTGTGAGAATATCCCAAAAATATTGAAACCCTAGCTCTTATTCAGTGTTTAAATTTGAAAAGAAACCCTAAGGTTTTGTTCTCTTATGTTTCTCAGTTAACTTTTTGGTTCACTAAAGTTATGTGTTGCATTCTAATTGCTTAGTCACAAAATTTAAGCGGCATATTCCCTTTTTCTCCCAGACTTAGCGATTAGCCTTTGTCGCATTGTCTCGTGCAACATTAGAATATTCCTTTATCATTCCTAGACTTCATGATTTACTTTGTATTGCATGGTCGTGGGATCATTAAAATAGGCCTAAACTATATGAAGGGGCCCACAGACAGGTCGGGAGGTCGCAAGAAATTTTCAGCAGTCATGGGTTTATCATGAGACATTGAAATTTCTTTGTGTCACACAATTGCTAAATGGATCGGAGGTTAAGTATGATTTGAAAGCTTTAGTCATGCAGTCTCCAGAAAAGATGCCAGTTAAGTTAAATATTCCAAGACTATGCGACTAACCTTTTACAGTTTGGGATAAAGCATAGTCGGGTTGTTGCTAGATAACTCAGCTTTCAAATCATGATAAGACATGTGTCAAGAGGTAAGTGGACTTTGAAGAATGAGCGCTTGATTTCTTAAAGGTAAAAGTTTATTCAGCGACTATGAGATTTACTAAGGGCTTATGTTTGTCACAAAGTCTCAGAAGATTTTAAGGGTACGAGTAGTTACTTGGTGATTAAGAGATAGCCGTCAGATGAAGTCATTAAAGATCCTACGGTAGTCGCTAAGTCTGAGAATAAAAGAGCCTAAGGAGAAAAGTCCTCACGACTTAGTGTCTAAGGGTATTCACGAGGTTGTCAGATAGATTAAATAAAAGATGCCTTGTCACGTTGTCTCTAGAAGTTTTGGCATTTAGCATTTGTATTTTGCGATTGAGCGACTAAGGGCAGTCGTGCAGTCTAGCAAAGGAAAGATGACATTTGGCGACTAGGAGATAACTGCAAAATTTAAAAGTAGCAATTAGTCGCATAGTCTCAGAAAAGAATGTGGGTTAGTAATAACCATTGGCAACTTTGATTTTCTCATTGTTGCATGATCGCCAAATGATGATTGTGGTTAGAAAAAGTAAGGAAAGTGGTGTAGTCGCTATGGCTCCAAGGAAATCATGGGTTAAGGATTGGGGTCAGCGATAGAGAAAATAAGTGCAGTCACATGGTCGCTTGATACCAAATTTTATAAAAGGGTGAGAGTATCAAATATGTCAGTATGAATCATTCATCGACCAATCAGAGATTTAGATTTTGATTGCTATGTAGAAAAGGGTAGCTGAGATGTATGACAGTTGGCCAATCCTAGGGTGACATGTTAGCTCATTTGAATTTTATAAGTTTTTTCCGAGGATTCAATTTTATGAATTTGATTTTCTTGTCATGCTCAGAGAATTATAGCTAGGTTTTCAATCATGTTCGTAGTATGTTGAATTAAAGACAGAATTGATGTTCTAAAAATCATGAGCTATGTACTTCAAACAGTTACTATAAGGAGTTGATGGTCTATTCATTTGCATTCACTTTTCTTTCAGAATTCCAAAATGTGAAGAGCTAATTTGTCTGACAGAGTGAAAATTTAGAGAATTACAAGATTTTCTGTTGTTTAAAGCTCATTGTTTCCACAAAATCGTGCACAGAGTAGTCTGTGAATCTCAGTGATAGATTTTTTTCAATATCGGTAAAGAAAAGGAGATTCAAGCACTATAAACATGAGTAGAGTGGTTAGTGTAGCCTCGACTAGTGGCGAAAGTGAGAAAGTGGAAGATGAGGCCAAGGGAAAAGTAAATTATTCAGATGAATTCCTCAGACTCCTTCCTGGTTTGACTCATAACAAAAGAGTAAATGCAAATGTGCTCATTGATGATTATCGAGATGTCTGAGATACTGTTACTCTAGGAACAATAGGTTTTTCTCTTTTCAATTATTTTTATAAGAATTTTGATAAGGCTATTCCAGTGTCAAACCCTTGGACCTATGATTTAGCCAGGTTACTTGTTCCTGATGTCTTTGTAGATGTAGACTTGTTCCTAGACCTAACCAGTCATTATGATATTTTGTCCAAAACAATCAAAAGGAATGATGGCACTGCCCTGTTGATATTGAACAGAAATTCATTCATGCAAGCCTTCAGCTTATACAGCACCATGTCTACCAGAATTGACATGACAAAGCAACAATAGAGATATACTTTGAAGCCTGGTATTGCTAGGAGACAGTTGCTGAAACATATGTTGAAAGAAGTAAGAAAGTATTTAGATCCTATGTCTGGGACCAGCCCATATTATTACAAGGATTTACACTTCTACATCAAGCATGTTGCCTATGCCTTGTGTAGAGTGCTAGGGATAGATGGTGATGCAGAGAAGATTAGTGCAGGCATTTTGATGATGGTGTTGGACCTACAAGAGGTCCACTCTAATACTAGCTATGATTATATTCAGCATATCATTGATGAAATGCATGAGGGTTTCATTGCAACTCAGAAGAAGATAAAAAACCCAAAGGAGAAGGAGCCCAAGTTCTTACACTACTCCATGCTTATGCATCTCCTTTTGCATTTCAATTTTGTAATCATGGATGTTGATAATTTGGCCCCTTAGAAATTCTACCAAGTAGGACCAAATCCTATCTAATTTTGGGTAAGGGTTTGGAATTACACGTCAAGGGACTGTGATTATTGTGCTTTTCAGAATTGGATTGTGTATCCAATAGTACAAAGTTTGGGGATCAGCAGAACAAGAATCCCACTAAATATTATGCAACTACTTAGGCCATGTGACTACATAGATAGATGGGATGGAAAGCATAATTGGGGTGATTTCTTTTTGGAAGAAAACTATACAATCATCAAGGTATATGGGTGTATTCACCCACCTCATCTATTACCATATTATGTACCAGCAAGAGTAGCTACAATAGAGTTTATATGGTAGCTATTGTTGATGGACAATGAGCATTTTGTGCCACATAAGAAGGGGACTTTGACCCCTAGGCAATTCAAAATTTTTAGCTTCACAATTGGCAAAGGTGCTATCGATGCAGTGGGTTAATGGTTGGAAGGATATAGAATGGGGGTAGCCCCTTATAGATATATTGACCTAGAAGGTTTTATGGTAGGGGTAAGAAAATTATATACTCCTACAATCCCCAATACTAATGTTCACTGTGAATGCATAGAGGAAGATGCAACAAGGAACATCTTGGATGAAGATGATATTCAGACAAGAAGATTGAGGATTCAAGAGTTGTTAAATCTTGAGAGACAAATAAGGAGAAATGGGATGGCTTTTGGGGGTTTTTACCTTGATCTCCCATATTTTGATAGGATTAAAGCCATGATAGACAACTATTATGAGCTCATAGAATAGCTTGATACTGTTCTTGATAAAAAAAGGTGCCCAAGAACCTGATCATTCAGAATCTAAATATAACAATAGTAGTGACAGTGATTATGCACGTCCTACTAGGTATACTCCACAGCAAGATATTGCTGAAGTGCCACAGCTACAAGGAGCAGAGGGCCACATTATGGATTTGACAATAGTGAGACAACCAGATGATGCAGAAGAACCTACTGCAAAGAGGCAGAAATTAGAGATAGGTCAGCCTTCAATTGAAGGGCAAAATAAGAAAAAAGATAAGGCTAAGGCCTTAGTACCTGGCAATAGGTTATATGATCATAACTTGAGAAAATAAATTAGGGAGGGAAAGAAACAACAACCTGATTTAGATGATGAGGTTGCGTTGCCTCTTAAGGCCTGTGTTGATGAAAGACTAATTCATCAACAAGAATTTTTGAATGATGACAACTTTGTGAAAACTGAGGAGTTTAAAGACTTTCTGAGATGGTATAAGAAGGAGCAAATAAGAGCTCAACTGACAGTTGATGGTAAGGAGACCATAACTAATGAGGCATTGGTGGCTCTGCAAACTTATGATCCTAAAAATGAGGACATCTCAGCAGAGGATGCCAAGAAATTGGTACTAGGTAGTGGAATATTATTGTTTGAGGGCTGGGATTTAGCATCCGCCTTTATAATTGACCAAATAAGAAAACAACCAGACCTCAAGATGGCTAGTGGAGTTCAAATGGGTGATGTAATTAAAGTATTTTGGTATAGCCCAAAGTCTCAAGCCTTTGCAATTTGGAGCCTATGCCCAAAAGATCAAAAGCCCCAAGTGGTGAATATTCAGGAGAATATGGTGGGCAGCCAAATGGTGTGGACAATGCAAAACACAGGGGATTTGGAGATATCCCAAACCATGACACACTGGGCTCACTTGAATGAATACAAAACTAAACAATTGTCTGATAAGTGTAGTGCATTGGTAGAAGAGACCAGTGCATTGGCAAAAGATAGAGAATTATGCAGAATACAAGTACACCAACAGGATCAGGCAATAAAGAGACTGATGAAAGAATTGGAAGAAAAACCTAAGGTGATGTATGTACCTATGCAATCACAGCCCTTGCAAATTGAAGACAAAGCAAAGTCTGAAGAGGTGGTTGAGGAAAAGGTTGAGGAAGAGAAGGGAAATGCAATTTCTTTAAGAGCATTAAAAGGTGTGTTACAACATAGAATTGAAATCCTAAAAGATAAAACTGATGTTGTACTCAATGCCTACAACAAATTGCCAGCTTTGCACATAGAGGTGATGGGGTATTTGGCTATCCTAAACCCCTATTTTACTAAGTGGTCTACTAGGGTGCAATTATTTGAGAAGCTAGCATATTTACAAGCCCTGGGATCAGA
This sequence comes from Thuja plicata, assembly GCA_018584345.1. Taxonomy (NCBI): domain Eukaryota; kingdom Viridiplantae; phylum Streptophyta; class Pinopsida; order Cupressales; family Cupressaceae; genus Thuja; species Thuja plicata. Next base: position 1,601,128 of record MU225869.1, on the reverse strand, counting down.
TTTGCTAGAAATAGTGATAGAAGTTGAAGATGAGATCAAAAGAGTTAATATTTCTCTCTCATTCTTTAAGGGAAAATTGAATCAAATTGAGGTAAAATTAAGCCTCTTTTCTAATAATTTTAATAGATTTATTCCTTCCTTAAGGGGAGATGATGATCAAGTAAAGGTCTTAGATGACTAGAGGGGTGAATTTGACAACAAAATGCCTAGTGATGAGGCATTTATTTGAGGTACAAATGTGGATGTAGAAGGGTTCAATAAGATATTGGACAAAGCTTTCAAGGCATAAAATGACATCAATAAGTTTCTAGTAGATGTCAAGAATATCACTGATGCAAGATGGGACAGGCAAAAGGTCCAAATACAGAGTACTCAGGACTTTAAGTGGCCATCAGATGATTAAGTGAAAGCATGGGAGTTGATGACTACACCTGTTGCCCAATTTTCCCATTCTGTTCTTTTGGTCTGGTTTGCCCTGTCTGGTTTCTTCTGTCTTGTTTTTCCCGGGTTTCATATCCTCACCAAAACCCTTAAAACCCTAAGTCTCTTATGTTTAAGCGAGGTAATAAACCCTAGGCCATGGCTCTTATATTTCGCAGTTACTTTTTCTAAGTTACTAAGAGCATGTGCTTTATTTTTCAGTCGCTTGATCGCTTTGCCCTGGGCGAATATTCCTCTTCTTCTCCTGACTCTACGCTTCTCCTTTGTCGTGTAGTCTTGTAACCCTTTGGAATATTCCCTAAATGTCTCCCAACTTAGCATTTGTTCTTTGGTCGCGAGGTCGCCAGATCCATGTTACAAGTCACATAAAGAACAGGACCCACCTCAGTCGCTTGATCGCGGTGAAATTTGATTCAAGTTATTAAGTTGCGCGAGTGCGCGACGAGCTACCAATCGCAGTCATCGCACAATCACGATCTATTCTTGCCCAGGTCCCATCCGTTCCCAACTGAGCGACGAGCTAGAATGAATATCCCATCGCGCAATTGCGAGCAGTCAAAGTCAAGGTTTATAAGGACCGCGAGTGGGCGATGAGTCATTTTCAATGATGCGTCGCGCGGTCGCAATGACTGTTTTGTGACAGGTTTCAAGGTTGCGGGTGTGCGACGAGCTGAAGGATAATGTCATCGCGCACTCACCGAGTAGAAAAGATGAAGATGATATAAGTCACGAGTATGCGATGAGCAAAGAGGACAAGTCATCGCTCAGTCGTCGATGGATAAAGGCAAATAGAATGCTGCTCGTGACCTTGCAATGAGTTGAAGTGGGACCCATCGCTCAGTCGCAGGGAATAAGGATAAGTCAAAGATCAACCTGCAAGTGTACGATTGAAGAAAACAAAGAAGGTGTCGCGTAGTCGCCGAGCAGTTTGGAACAAAGAAAAGGAGCTCGCGAGTGCGCGATGAGCAGAAAGAAAGGGCTCGTCACTCACTCGCCGAGAAATGAAGATAAAGAACGGGGTCCACCTTCAGTCGTGAGGTCGCGTGAAGAATTCAACAGTTGATGAAACATCTTCTGACTTGGCTACCATCCCTTGGTTGCCTTGTCGCCAGAACAGAATGATGACTCAGCTTCCTCAGTGTACAATAGATGGAGCAGTGGCTGTGTGACAGGTGGCATAGGACGTGTGGATGTGGGCCCTTAGTCGCCTGATCGCCAGACAGGGGAAACGGATCACACGACTAGGTGACTAAGTGTTTCTTTTCCTTCAGTCGCAGGATCACTGGATAAGTTAAAGGTATGCTCAGTTTTCAAGCGATTAAGCGACAGCCGTTCGATGTAAAGCATAGATGATCTAACTGTGGTTGCTAGGTCGGGTGATAAAAGTGCCCTATGTGAAAAGTACTCCTGACTTGGTGATTAGGGTAGTCGCTTTGTCGCTAGAAAGGTTAAGGGGACACGTGTAGCTATTTTGAAAAGTCAAAGGGCTCGGTGTTGGGTTCTCCCGACTTGGCGACTAAGTGTGGTCGCATAGTCTCAGAATAGAAAGATAGCATCTGGCGACTGGGCGACGAGCTGCGACAGTTAAAGGTGACAGTTAGGCGTTGGGTCGCTAGAAGAATGATGAGTTAAGTTAAATGCCTCGCGACTTTGATTTCACACAGTCGGGATGTCGTCAGTTCTGGGCTCGGGTTAAACAGAGGTAAAGGTGCTTTTTCGCCAGGTCGTGAGATGATACCATGGTTAAGAACTGATGCTCGTGACAAGGAGACTAACGGTCAGTCGCAAGGTCGCGGGACTTTGAATTTAAATGTTTGGTGGCAGATTTGGCACTATGAACGCTCGGCAGCCATGGTTTCTCCATGCTCATGTTCCAGAACTGATCAGAAGGGTCTAATTGCAGAAGGGCCATGCACAGAGAGTCTGTTGATCCCTGGAATAGATTTGTTTGACGTTGGTGGAGAAACAGAAGATTCAGAGACGTGGAAAGGAGATATAGAGTCCAATCAGAAGTTATTGCTCTCGGGTGCAGTTGGCAGAAGGACATGGTCGTGATCGATGGCTCATTGATGAGAATTGAGCGGCGGCCGTCAAGGGTCACTTCCCGTCCTGGGGGACTGTGATCAGCTGGTAAGCATTCATGACAGGGTCTAGTTGCAGAGTATAGCTGATTTTATCCAGGTTGCTTGTCCACGATGCGTAATCAAGTACAGGGATGGGTGCAAGAGGAAATCTGATCTGATCGATTCACTTGGTGCAC
>MU225869.1:1575734-1591176 GCA_018584345.1 Thuja plicata | reverse complement strand
CCCGGGTTTCAGATCCTCACCAAAACCCTTAAAACCCTAAGTCTCTTATGTTTAAGCAAGGTAATAAACCCTAGGCCATGGCTCTTATATTTTGCAGTTACTTTTTCTAAGTTACTAAGAGCATGTGCTTTATTTCTCAGTCGCTTGATCACTTTGCCCTAGGCGAATATTCCTTTTCTTCTCCCGACTCTGCGCTTCTCCTTTATCGCGTAGTCTTGTAACCCTTTGGAATATTCCCTAAATGTCTCCCGACTTAGCATTTGTTCTTTGGTCGCGAGGTCGCCAGATCCATGTTACAAGTCACATAAAGAACAGGACCCACCTCAGTCTCTTGATCGCGGTGAAATTTGATTCAAGTTATTAAGTTGCGCGAGTGTGCGACAAGCTGCCAATCGCAGTCATCGCACAATCACGATCTATTCTTGCCCAGGTCCCATCCATTCCCGACTGAGCGATGAGCTAGAATGAATATCCCATCGCGCAATCGTGATCAGTCAAAGTCAAGGTTTATAAGGACCATGAGTGGGCGATGAGTCATTTTCAATGATGCGTCGCGCGGTCACAATGACTATTTAGTGACAGGTTTCAAGGTTGCGGGTGTGCGATGAGCCGAAGGATAATGTCATCGCGCACTCGCTCTAGTAGAAAAGATGAAGATGATATAAGTCGCGAGTATGCGATGAGCAAAGAGGACAAGTCATCGCTCAGTCGTCGATGGATAAAGGCAAACAGAATGCTGCTCGCAACCTTGCGATGAGTTGAAGCGGGACCCATCGCTCAGTCGCAGGGAATAAGGATAAGTCAAAGATCAACCTGCGAGTGTGCGACTAAAGAAAACAAAGAAGGTGTCATGTAGTCACCGAGAAGTTTGGAACAAAGAAAAGGAGCTCGCAAGTGCACGACGAGCAGAAAGCAAGGGCTCGTCGCTCACTCACCAAGCAATGAAGATAAAGAACGGGGTCCACCTTCAGTCGTGAGGTCGCGTGAAGAATTCAATAGTTGATGAAACATCTTCTGACTTGGATACCATCCCTTGGTCACCTTGTCGCTAGAACAGAACGATGACTCAGCTTCCTCAGTGTACAACAGATGGACCAGTGGCTGTGTGACAGGTGGCATAGGACGTGTGGATGTGGGCCCTTAGTTGCCTGATTGCCAGACAGGGGAAACAGATCACACGACTAGGCGACTAAGTGTTTCTTTCCCTTCAGTCGCAGGATCACTGGATAAGTTAAAGGTATGCTCAGTTTTCAAGTGATTAAGCAATAGTCGTCTGATGCAAAGCACAGATGATCTAACGGTGGTTGCTAGGTCAGGTGATAAAAGTGCCCTATGTGAAAAGTACTCCCGACTTGGCGATTAGGGTAGTCGCTTTGTCGCTGGAAAGGTTAAGGGGACACGTGTAGCTATTTTGAAAATTCAAAGGGCTCGGTGCTGGGTTATCCCGACTTGGCGACTAAGTGTGGTCGCGTAGTCTCAGAACAGAAAGATAGCATCTGGCGACTGGGCGACGAGCCGCGACGGTTAAAGGTGACAGTTAGGCGCTGGGTCGCTAGAAGAATGATGAGTTAAGTGAAATGCCTCATGACTTTGATTTCACACAGTCGGGATGTCGCCAGTTCTGGGCTCAGGTTAAACAGAGGTAAAGGTTCTTTGTCGCCAGGCCGTGAGATGATACCATGGTTAAGAACTGATGCTCATGACAAGAAGACTAATGGTCAGTCACAAGGTCACGGGACTTTGAATTTGAATGTTTGGCGGCAGATTTGGCACTGTGAACGCTCGACAGCCATGGTTTCTCCGTGCTCATGTTCCAGAACTGATCAGAAGGGTCTAATTGCAGAAGGGCCATGCACAGAGAGTCTGTTGATCCATGGAATAGATTTGTTCGACGTTGGTGGAGAAACAGAAGATTCAGAGACGTGGAAAGGAGATATAGAGTCCAATTAGAATTTATTGCTCTCGGGTGCAGTTGGCAGAAGGACATGGTCGTGATTGATGGCTCATTGATGAGAATTGAGCGGCGGCCATCAAGGGTCACTTCCCATCCTGGGGGACTGTGATCAGCTGGTGAGCATTCATGACAGGGTCTAGTTGCAGAGTATAGCTGATTTTATCCAGGTTGCTTATCCACGATGCGTAATCAAGTATAGGGATGGGTGCATGAGGAAATCTGATCTGATCGATTCACTTGGTGCACATTTATGGCCAGATTAGATTTTGTCCTACGGTCAATTAGTACATTGTAAATCTGTAACCCTAGTTAGGTTTTCTGAGACTCCTGCCTGCGTGCATGGAAGTATTTAAAGTTTTTGAGAGCCTTAGTGCTCAAATTTTGGCATTTTGTAAAGAGAATTTGTTCTCTCTTGGAGTTATCTGAGGCATTCTTTCTGCCCTCTGGCTTTTACATTTTGTAATTCTCTCATTGATCATACAAACATTCTGGAAGTACTTTGTGATAATTCTTCATATCCCTATGCTTCCTGGCTTGTATTATCTCTTATTGGATCAAATTTATGAATGTGATTAATGGACATTGGGGTTCCTAGTCCCTCTTATTTCCTGCAAATCTGTGTGTTACTGTGTTTGATCTGATTTAGATGTTTTGTGGGTATACTTCAGCCCCTAGCAGTCTTGTCTCATTCCTACACCTGGTTGCAGAAAAGGATGTTTGTTTGCAAGTCATAGGTCGAGTCTTTTGTTCAGGCCTTCCTATGAAATACTTATGCAAGCCTATCCAGTGAGTTGTGACTTATTAGACCTAGTTCCTCCATTAGTTTCATTCCTCTATGCTGAGATCCAAACCCTAATTTTGGTGCATCACCTAGTAGGTAGTTTTCTTTCAGTCATTTCCCTTCCATGCAATCCTTCTATCCCTTTCCCCTCAAAAGATTTACTTTCCTATTTAAGAAGCAAATTATGGTGATTACCCAAGAGGAACCAGCCTAGAACCTGGAGGTCTCATCTCGGTTAGCATAAGGTCCCACAACCTTGAGATGATTCCCATGTTATACTGGTTTATCAAGACCAAGAGAGCTTGAGATCAGAGGCGCAAATTCAGTGTATAACAGTTACAAGAAAAAATGCTAACAAGGATCATAGAGCAACTACAACTTGACACAGTACACTCCAAGAAGATCATAAATCACTACTGGTGTAAATAGTAAGTTCTAAGACAATCAAAAACTCTATTTTACACATTTCTCAGAAAGCCCTAAATCTAAAAAAATGGCCATGACTTCAAAGACCACCAAATCAAAGAACACCAAGAAGGATGAGGTTAAGCTCATCAAGAATTCAGCATGTGAGGAACCACACTACAAGATTTACCCTGAGGTTGCCTCACAACCCGACAATGTTGGAGAATTCTTGTGAATACCAGCTAGGGTTTTTCTCATCGAAGATGTGTGAGCATACATCCACTACAAGATTTCATAAATTAACGACTCAAATGTAGAACAAGCTTACAAGAAGCTATGTAATGAAAATGGAACCATAAAAGATGAACATAAACACATAGAGGTGAAAGGGCTCACCAATGCCCTAATATTCTCAAAGGTATTCAAAATCAAATGGATTTGGTTAGTATTGAGCTGAATGCACAATCAAAAACTATGGCTGGATCAACCAAAGATGATAACCCAAGATGTTATCCATGTAGTCACTGGTTACCTTGTAACCGAAAAGGTAAAATCAATAAAGCACTCACCCAAGGCTAAGATTGAAAAGAATACAGGATCCAAATGGGATGGTAGAGGATTGAAGGTATTCACTATTACCGATGATAAGATGAAATTTGGAGCATGTGTCCTAGGCTTCAAATTGTTTCAAGCCAGCAGGATGAACAACATAGCATCCGGTGCATTAGACACAACATACAAGATTATGAAGAAGGGAACTCAGTTGGATTTATCTAAACTTTTACTAAACCATTTAGAAGAAAATTTGAAGACTATAAGGAATGCAAAGACAAATACATGTAAGTTTGGCTCACTTATCATGTGCATTTTCTTCTACTTTTAAGAAACATTTCCATCAATAGGAGATGTCAAATGGGATACAAAAAAACTGGTCACCATGCATATTAGTGAACACAACCTCACTGGGAGATAATTTTGAAATAGTCATGGATGAATACTTTACTATATTCAAAGACTAAATGCAAAAGATGGTAAGGATCCCTGATCAACTCATTGAGAAGTTCAAAGATGAAATATGTTTCATGGTTGATACAGACCACATGCATATCAAGCCTTTTGTACCAAGGACAGTGGTGCAGGAGCACCCTAAGGTCTTTAGTTAGATCTTTGAACATTTTTTCTTGTAGGTTTATTTTGCCAACCATCGAAGAATGAGGACTAGTATGTAAAGTAACTAGTGTTATTTTGAAGTGTGGTTAGTGGTAGGAAAGGTTAGGGTTTGATGTTGTTAAGTCTAGTTGATTCTAGGGGTCTAAAACCTAGAAGTCAACTCAAAATTCAAAGAGTTGACCAAAGTCCCAAAGTGGGAATATTTTTAAGGTTTTAATGTTCTTTAGTCATTTGAGGTCAATTGGTAAGGTTTCAAACCAATTAGGACACTCAAAATGTGAAAATTGCTATTTTGACAAAAAGTTGTCAAAGTTGTCGTGACAACTTTTAAAGTTTTCATGACAACATTTCCTAATTTTTAGGAATTGACACTTATGGTTCCCAAATCCAAACCAAAGGGTCTAAAAATATGGGATAGATGTATATAAGGTTTTCCCAACCCTAATCTGATAGTTAGAGTTCATTTTGTACGGACTGGTGTTTGAGAAGAAGGATTTTACACTGTAATTAAGTGACAGAGCCATCATCCACCACTTTATTGGATTGAGTGGACTGAATTAATGATTGGATAGTGTTTACAATGTAGTTTCTGAGTTCTATGTGGCATTATTTTGATAGATTAAACTTTCTAGTTAAGCTTTGTTAAATTTATTGTGTTTTGCAAGTTCACTGGCCAGTTTTGGTCCAATCATGTAAAAGAAGGGTTTCTTTGTTGTTCCTGTGGTTCAAACTCCATGACCACTTGGAAAACATTAGAGCCTTGTATATACTATGTACATAAGGATTTTGGATTATGTGTGTGTGCAAGGGAAACTTGAAAACAATCAGGCCCTAGGCGAGTGTTAATCATTCTGGCTAGGGTTCCTGAGCAGTGCAACAACAATGGAGGTTGCAGGGTGATTGGTATGTGCCAATAAATGTTGGAGGAGTGTAGGGGAATGAGGTGCAGATCTTTTGAAGCAAGGAGGAGTTTAGAGGATTTCACTAGATTGGTGAAAGAAGAAAAATAAGTCAGGCTAGTCTTCATGCCCTAGAAACCCTTATTTTAGGGGTTTGGAAAAAGTCCATTGTATAGATAGTAGTGAGACCAAAGACCTATAAAATCCTAAAGGGGAAGAAAAACCCACAAATAATATGGAATTTTTTTCTAGGGTTGTTAAGGGATTTTAGGAGAGAAATCACATTTTCTATGTTTTGGAGGGCTAATAGGCCTAAAAAGGCTACAAGGCCTAAAAGGCTTGATTTTAGGACCCGTTTGGAAAATGAATGGGAAACTCACAAAATTGAATCCTTAGAGAGAGAACTAGACCTAAGGGGAATTGAGGAAATAGTCCTGGAGAGTTTGACACCATAGGAGTGGCAGATGGTTAGTGGAACCATGAATGTAAGAGAGCTATGGAGAGGAGTATAGAGAAGAGTTGAAATTGGTGGAGAGTTCCTAGTGAGTTAGGGGATCAAGAGATTATCCTCTAGATAGGGTAGAGAAGAGACCCTAAGGAAGTCCATAAAAAGGACTTGGAGAGAGCTAGGAGGCTCTAGGAGAGGAGCTCCCCATCAGACAACATGGCTACAACCATTAGAATATGAGATAAATATTGATCAAACATCTAAAGAAATTGATGCATTGATAAATGAACCATTAGACAAGAAATAACAAAAGTTTGGAACTTATGAAGAAGTAAAATCAAGAATCAAAACCAGACTGGTTGTAAAGAAAATTGTCAAGAAAAAGGATAAAATGGTCAAGAACCTCAAGAAAATACCATCAACAAAAGAGGAAGAAACCGAACAGGAAGAAGAAGATAAAAAGGAGGAAGAGACCGAAGGACGGCTACCTATCAGTGAAGCTAAAGAAAAGAATGACTCTGAGGCCACAAAGTTAGATACACCACCTCCTCCACCAACTAAGAAGCCAAGAACCATAGCTACTTCTAGAAAAAGAAAAATAGCTAAGGATTCAAGTCCTTCACCTCTGAAGAAAGGACAAGTAATAACCTACAAGAGGAAATCGGCCACACCAAAAAGAGGGCCAAAAAAAAGAATAAGGAAGCTCATCATAACCAGAGAAGACATTGAGGACACCGAGCAAGATGAAGGTGTAAAAGTAGAAAAGGTTAAATTTCCAGAAACCATTGATGAGGTATGCAAATCTATTGCAAGTTCAGGATCTATTATAGATTCTAAGATCAAAAGATGGCTAAAAATTGATCCGGAAGATCAAAACAATGTTGAAGATGCCATCATTGCAAAGATGTACAAATTCAAGTATGTACCCATTCAATTTGAAGGTAATAATGTACCAAGGGAACTCTTGGATAGATTATATGCTAGATGGAAATTTTCCTTAAAGAATGAGAAGGAGATAGGAGAAAGAGTACTTGTTACTCTCATTCCTTCTGAATCCAAGAAGGAAGAAATTGACAAAATGATGGAGAACCATAAAAAGGAGTTCTCACCCAAGTTGAGAGCCTACAAATTTCTTGAAGAGAGACTTATAGAACTTGAACAAGAAAGTCACAAGAAATGGAGTAAAATACTCAATAGACCTATTGAGGAAGCTAGCCCCAAGAAAGAGCTACAATAGAAAGATGTTAATGAGAAAAATCAAGAACATATATTAATCAAAAATATAGAAGATGACACATCAGTTGAGTTAGACAAGGAAGAACAAGACACAACTGACAACAAAAATATGGATGTTGCAGATGAGAAATTGCCAGACACAACCAAGGAAAACATTGTGGATAACACAATAATTGACATAACTGATGATCTAGCATAAGAAATAAAGAAATATGAAGATTTCAATGTTACCAAGAACACAACTGATGAGTAGGACACAACATTTGATACTGCACATGTGAAAATACTAGTCAAGATGACAATATTGATACAAGCCATCAATATTCTACAAGAAATAGACAAGTCACCTAAAAAAAATTCAAGCATTCTCGAGGATGAAGGGGATGAAGGAAAGAAAGACAACACCGATGATCAAAAGGACATCAAAGATACTTATATTGTAACCAAAACTGAAAAGGTTACAAGAGGAGATAAAAATCAAACAAATGGAGATACAACTGAGAAGGATGCACAGATAAATATAGATGAAGTGCATAAGGACACTGATGAAGGAGAAAAACCAAAAGATGGCACTCCTGAGGAAACCAAAAAAGTTGTTATTGACAATGTAAAGGTTGATGTGGAGACATCTGTAGAAAACCGACACGCTGACACTGAAACAAAGTAGAAAAAAGAGGCAATACTACAAATAACTTCATCAAGCACAATGGACAAAGCCAAGAAATTGGGACTGGTTCTACATTCAAGTGTAACTCAAAAGAAGAAGAATAAGTTGGAAGTCACTTTATATGAAATCGTTGAGATACCCAAATGTGACCCAACCACACTTGATTATGAAGCATTGAAAGAATACGGTGAAATATGCCAAAGGAAGGAATTACAGGAGAAGTTGAGGAAACATCACCAAGACTCCATGGTACTAGAAAAAACTAGGGACATCTTGCACCAGATTGTACCTGATGTTGATATTGATCAGAATCAACCAATACTTGATCAACTAGCCACTCTCACCGAAGTGATTACAACACAGAACATTGATGTAGAGAAGGAAATAGAAGCGAGAGCATAACATAAGTACCAGTAAAAACTTGTTAAGAACATCAGCCAAGAAGTGGCAATTAACAAGGTAAATATTTCAGAGGCAATTAACAAGGTAAAGATTTCAGAATTCATAAATGAATTATATCCAAATATCATTGAAGCTATTTCCTTGATTCAACAACTAAGCATACTGGAAAAGTTCACTAAAGAGCATAGTGAAAACATAGCAAAGTTAGATTCTGATCTAGCTAATAGTACTAAAAACTTAACCACCAAAGATAATGCAATTAAGTTACACTATCAAAAGATTATTGAGATCAAAAGGTTAAGGTAGGAACTCTGGGAAGCAGAGACACAATTTAGGGAAGAAGTCACCAAGCTCCAAGCTCAACTTCTACCAAATCTAACACTTCTTCAACAACATATCAGTTCAGCAAGGTAACTGATAGAAACCCTTGAGATGTCTATAGTAGACAATATCTACGATATGCATTCCAAGTTCACACTCGAGCACATGAATCTAGAGAACTTGAAGGAAAAATGGGAGAAGATGATGGAAGACATGAAGTCTTCACACTCTCACATTTTTGATAAACTATAAGGTATACACCTTTGCCATTAATATAAAAAAATGGGGAAATATATGATATGTACAGATAGGCAGGAAACTATACAGTACTACCAAATAAGGGGAAAATAATGATATATCGGCATATACATAGGGGGAGTCATAAAATGACTAAGGATTATATATGTTGTACATACTTAACATTTTTTTAGTATTTTAGTCATATCATTTTTTGATACTAATATCAAAGGGGGAGATTGATGACATTAGTTTTCCATTAGTATGCAAGAAACACTTTTAGTAAGCATACATTCAAAGATGGGACAAAGAACAAACCAAAAATGAAGATACAAGAGATCACCAAAAATGGCTAAGTACAAGGAAAACCGATGACACAATTTTGTGTGTACACCAAAAATACAAATTGGAAAGGATAAAGAGGAACCCGATGTGTAGGATATAGTGCAACCTGAGAGACAATTAAAGAGAAAACCAAGAGAATAGTTCAAGCAAGGAGCCTGAAAGATAGTCAATTGATTTTAGAACATAACCGACCGTCAGAAACCAAAAGTTAGTTGCAACCCGCAAAAAGTGGATCTGACTTCCACATGAGATAAAATAGTCTTATTCTATTTATAGAATCTTGATTTGTTTTAAAACCATTTCTTTAGGGACAAGAAACATGAATATAAGTGTTTTAATCAGTCTGACTGATTTAAGACACAGACTAGGAGATCAAGGTAAAGTTGTAAAACTGATCTTAGAGTTAACATTGTTTAATGTGAAACTTAATGAATTCAATCCATCTTATAAATATATTATGCAATCATTAATTATACATATGTGAATATAGAAGAGAGGATGAATGAATCCTAAAAGTGCATCTATGGATTAGATTGAAAGTTTCATGAACCAGAACAACAAAAGGTGAATTTGGTTAGCAAGAACCAAGAACAGAGGCTACTGAGAATCAGAGGTATTATTCAATCACATTAGGTGATAATCTTCTTCATGTAATCTTAAATGGATTTATATCTATAATAGGAGATTGCATTTACCAGGTCAAACTATAATTTTCTATCATTCTAACAAGAGAAGCAAAGTGTAAAAATCCTTTCAAGGAAGGTGGAATTAACAGTCAAACTATAAATCTCTTAACTGAGTGCACACTCAACAGTGTTGCTAAATCTCTTAACCGAGTAGACTTTAACAGGTCTCCATAGATACTCTTAACCAGGTAGATCATCAGAAGTGATCAAATTGTAAGCCTTAACTAGCCCCTTCCAATCTGTAGATAGTGAAGATTTTTTGGGTGCCATCCCCACCGCAGTTTTTACTTCCTAACAGGAGTTTTATGCGTTATCATATCTTGTGTTATGTGTCAATTACTTTCATGAATGTTTCTATGAATGTTCAAATGTATGTTAAGTTTATGAATTAATATATCTTACATCAAGATAATACAGATCATATGGTTGGATAAACAATTGATTACACAAAATTTAATTGATTAAAGGATACAAAAGTTTAGAGGTACTAATTCACCCCTCCCCTCTCAGTGCACACTTCCCATTAATTCCAACAATGTAGGGACTTTTTCCTTTTCCATTTACTAGTCCCCATAATTATTTATTCATTAGTATCATTTACATTTTCATTTTCCAATGGTGGAAATCAAATATAGAATAATTTTCTAATCAAATGTCTATTAAAAATGCAAAAATATAGTCCCTATCACTCTAAAAAGAAAATACAACCTTATATACTCAAACTCTATTACTTGTCCTAAAAAAGTACATTAGATTTACATGCATTGTAAGTTGACCTTTTTTTCAAGTAATTTAAATATTATGCTAACATTACCCCTTTAATAGATTGTTCCTACAAAAGTACCCTTGAAAACTCAACTTTCACCTAGCCAAAGGACGCTCATCAATACTTACATCACAAAATATTTTTATTGCATACAATAAATGCATATTTTTTTAGAATATATTTCTTTGAACAACCAAATCCTAAATCAGGTTGATATCCATCAAGCTACCTTGTGACCTTCATAAAGATGTATCTCCAAGTTAAATTATTGAGTTCTCAGTCTTAAACTCTTGAATAAAGAGAAAAAATTATTAGACAACAATCCATGTTGAGATTCACACACATAGGGCTCCATCATGTTTTCTCTTGACCCTCTTAAGGGTATAATTCTCGATAAAAATCTTGTGAACTCTTTATGAAATAATCCATATTGAATTCAGTGTTAAACCCCTTACCTTTCTTCAAATATCGACGTTCACAAAATATGCATTCTTAAAATCTATTGATACCAACAAGGAAATCTAAAAGGAAAACATAAAATTAAATACAATAATGTTTATAATTCAAAACACCATCTCAAAGCGATAAGCTAACTTGAGAATATGGAAATTTCTCCTTCCTCTAGTTGCACCAACTTCCAAAAGTGAAGGCTCATCATACTAATCCATTATTAATAACAAAAAAAGAATCAACAATAAAAACTTCATGATTTAATGAGATTTTATCCTCAATGGATATTTAGGTACCTTCATTTGATTGATCTTTGAGTTTTCCTTTAAGAAGATCACTGCCTTGAATCCCACAAAGCCATAGCATTTTACCCTTTTTCTTATAGTAAATATAGGCATGTTAATTTTTTTACCTATCCATTTATTATTGCTTCATGAATAGTACTTTCTCATGTTGAGAATCCTCTTTTGTATCTTCTTTTGGTCTATTTTCTTCTACTAGAATCCGGCTGAAATAATATCTTCTAAATTTCTTACAGTTGTTTGAATGGGTGTAAAAATGAAGGCAACTTGTTTAACAGGATAGCTTTATCATTCTCATCATCTACTAGAGCCTTAAATTTTACTAGTTACCTAAAGAGAAATCTCAAATTAATTTTATGATTTGACATCGTGATTCCATCTTTCATTTTGAACCTAAGTAGTTGAATTTTTAGGGAGAAATTTATATTGAGTTCTTTTTCTACAAACAATTTATTTAGATTACCTCATATTTTTGTTGATGATTTTTCTAAGTCCATATGATGTAGTGAGGATCTAGAATGATTAAGACCAATAATATCCTTGGATTTATCATCTCTACAATTATAATAATAACTTAGTTGCATATGTAGGTACTTTTTTCTTTCCACTTATTAGTCCCCATAAATTTGTATTCATTAGTTGCATTTGTATTTTTTTTTTGCCGCTGTGTAAATCAAATATAGAATACTTGTCTAATCAAATGTTAATTAAAAATGCAAAATATATAGTCGTATCACTCTAAAAGAAAATGTATCCTTATGTGCTCAAACTCTATTACAAATAATAAGTCACCCAAGAATTGAAAAATGTACCTTTCCACCTTTCAATATATGTCCTTCACCATAGCATCGGGATACCATAATGGATATATGAAAAGTAGACTTAATAATGCTCATATTGGATCCCACAATCTATAAAATTTAATACCATTTATATAATCTAAAATTTCACATATGCTTGCATAAATATTTTTTCTAAACTTTTAGTTGTCTAGACAATTGAACTAGGGTAAACTAGAATGAGTTATACAAAGCTATTCTATTATATCCAGCAATCAAAATCCTAGGAAATTACAATGGTGGCTTAGTCTAGGATATACACACCTCATTCTTAATTCCCTCTAAAATAGTTGTGGATTCTCTTCTATACTTGCACCTTTTCACCCTTCCTATTTTCCTTACCATGGCCTTCTTCTCCATGGCACAAAATCACAAAAATAATTGAAGCACTAGAAAGGACTACTCAGACCTCACAAATACCCCTTATTAGAGATGAATTTTCTCTTACTCACCTACATTTCCTAACTCTTTTTGAATTTAGATATTTCAATGTCATCAAAATTCATTTTGAATGGAACCGCATGGGACCATCTTTTCCATATATTTTGTATGTCATCTCTCAACAACAAATTTCTAGAGTGCATTGTAGACTTGTGTAGAAGTATTATATTCTCAATGGTTGTGAAAACTCTCATGCAAGACTCCTTCACCACTTCACCCACTGCTACTTCTACATGGACACACAAAACAAATGGACTATGATGTCTTCTCTAATACCAATTGAGAAATGGAAAAGGATAATTTTTTTAATGATTACTGGATGAAGTTTTGTTAGCAGTGCACCAGTGTCCCTCAAAAGATTCATGATATGGTTTAACAGCCTCATGATGACATTATTTTTCCATTAGTATGCAAAGAAGATCTTTGGTGAACATACATTGAAAGACAAGAAAAGAACAAACCAAAAATATAGATATCGGAGATCACCAAAAATTGCTAAGTACAAATAAAACTGACGACACAATTTTGTGTGTAAACCAAAAATGGAAAGTGAAAAGGATAAAGAGGAACCTGACAGTGGAACCCAATGAGCAGGTTAAAGTGAAACCTGAGAGAACAGTCAAAGTGGACCCTGAGAGATAGTTCAAGCAAGCAACACTGAGAGACAGTCTAACTGACTTTAGAGCATAACCGACTGACAGAAACTGAAAGTCAGTTGCAGCCCACAAAAAGTGGATATGATTTCCACGTCGGATAAAATAGTCTTATTATATTTATAGAGTCTTGATTTTTTTTAAAACCATTACTTTAGGGACAAGAAACATTATTTTAAGTGTTTTAATCAGTCTAACTAATTTAAAACACAGACTAAAAGATCAAGGTCAAGTTGTAAACCTATTATCTTAGAGTTAATATTGTTTTACGTGAAACTTAATTAGGAAAATATATCTTATAAATAGATGTTGTAATCATTCACTATTATGGATGAGAGGACGAATGAAGCCTATTAGCACTGTATTGGTTTAAATTTGAATTTCCTGGCTTTTGCTTTTCCCAGGCTTTATTGTTTCAATTTTATGCTTTAGCGTGCAAAAGAGGTCAAAAACCCTTTTTGAAGTCTTACTTTATGTCTGCTCGCCTTGTCGCGTCAGTTTTTTGTAAGTGTCTCTAAGTTGCACGAGGGGGCGACAAGTTGCCAATCAAGATCATCGCGCAATCGCTATCTGTTTAACTCAAAGTCTTTAAGTCGCGCGAGTGGGCAACGAGCTGTTTTAAAAAAGAATCGCGCAATCGCGAGCTACTTATGTCTAGTTATGTTTTGTGCGTGATTGAGAGGGTTTAGTAGTTTAAATGAGAATCGCACAGTCGGGATGTCTTATGAAAGTCAAGTTATAAGTTCGCGAGTCAGCGACGAGTAAAAAATTGTATATCACACAGTCACTGAAGAGTTATGTTATTTCTATCCTGCTGCGCAACTGGGCGAGTCTTGTTTAAAATTAAAGCAGTCGCGCACCTGCGCAAGTTTTTATGTCAATGTCATAAGTGCACGATTGTGCGACGAGGTCATGTTCTAGTGATCTCTCACTCGCGCAATGTTTTAACTTGGTTGTATTTTGTAGAGCGAGTGTGCGACGAAGGCATAAAATACAAATATGAAGATGCCATCGCTCAATCGCACAAGTCTTTTTCAACACTCTTAATAGTTTGTGACCGAGCGACCAAAGGAGCCATTCAATGCCTCGCTCACTCACTGATGTTTTGAGGTGACCAAAAATCAGCTCATGAGTATGTGACGAGTCAAAGAAGAAAAGCATCGCTTAGTCTCCGATCAACTCAGATGAAAGAAAATAGCTCACGAGTGGGCGACTAAGAAAAAAATGAAGCAATCGCGCACTCACAGTCAATAATGAAGTGAAGTTCTCAAGCTCGCAAGTTTGCGACCAGAGACAGAAAAGGCACCGTCGCACACTCGCAGTCAGTGATAGAATAGGATTTTTGAGCTCACGAGTAGGAAACTGAGCAAAGAACAAATGTCATCGCTCACTCACGCATAAGATGAGAACTGAAAATTAAGTAGCATGAGTGAGCGACCAGATAAAGCATGCAGTAAAGAAATGAACATCGCTCACCCACTCAAATCAAAAGGTTAAGTTTGAATAGCCAGCTAGTGTGCGATTAGGGAATAGCTAAAAAATAAGATGCATCGTCGCTCAGTCACCCAGACTCAGATGACATGAAATGTTAGTTAGCGAGGGTGCGAAAGGATAAAGATGAAGGAAGAATCGCTCACTCGCATGAATCCAAAAGTAAAGCATAGAAAGATAGCGAGTATGCGACAGACTTAAGATGAAGTTCAAGAGCTAGGTCATCGCTCACTCGCGAAAGATGAAAAGTGGAGCGAGAATGAATGGCGAGTATGCGACCAGTTGAAGAACAGGGATGCGTCGCTCACTCGCAAAGGATCTTTCCAAAAGTGAATAAAGTACAGTAAGTTGGCTAGTTTCAGGATGACAAGTGCTACATGGAAAAAAGTGTACACTCTCTCTTCCAGCTAGGATCAAACAGTGCAAGTTGATCGCAGCATTAATGACAGAATGAAATCTTTGTGACAGTTCAAGTGTAGGAATTCGGCTTTCAAGTTGACAAGACGCAGTTCTTAAATGGCTATAAGTGTAAATGATTG
The DNA here is from genome assembly GCA_018584345.1 of Thuja plicata. Lineage (NCBI taxonomy): Eukaryota > Viridiplantae > Streptophyta > Pinopsida > Cupressales > Cupressaceae > Thuja > Thuja plicata. The sequence goes on along the minus strand of MU225869.1, from coordinate 1,576,144 downwards.
AGTTTGATTCTGTATAACTCTCATTTCTGCATTCTGAGTTTCTGTGAAGAGTAAGGAGATTATTTGTCTGGAGTTTTTGTGCTGATACAGTAGAATTCAAAAGAAGCAAGATGAGTCAAGCTATCGTTCCTACCACCTCACAAGAGTCTGGAAAGAAGAAGGAAGTCGCACCAAAGAAGTACACAGAAGAATTTATCGAATTGCTTCCTGGGACTCTGAATACAAATAGTGTGGATTGGGAAGAATGGACCGACAAGTGGTCTCAATGTAGAAATCCGGTATTCCCAAACTACTCTGGTAGTACTCTATTTCATTATTTTTGGAATAATAGGGTTAAGCCGGTCCCAATTTGCAATCCATGGGATTTAAATATGGCAAAATTGATTGTGCCTGACGTCTATGTTGATATT
>MU225869.1:1529872-1552718 GCA_018584345.1 Thuja plicata | reverse complement strand
TCAGTGATAAAAATCACCTAGGATATTAAATTGATTAAAAGAATTATGCCAAGCAGTAACAGGGTCGTTTGAACATAAATCAAGGGTATGATCACACTTAGGGCAAATAGGGTCCATAGTTGCGACAGACCAAATTCAGGTGGTTACAACTCTAGATGAGATCATTGAGATACCCAAATGTGACCCAACTACACTAGACAATGAAGCACTTAAAGAGTATGGTGAAATATGCCAAAGGAAGGCACTACAAGAGAAGCTAAGAAAGCATCATAGAGACTCCATGGTACTAGAGACAAATAGGGACATCTTGCATCAGATTGTACGTAATGTTGATGTTGATCACAATAAACCTATCCTTGATCAACTTGTCACTCTCAACAAAGACATCACAATGCAAAACATTGATGTAAAAAAGGCAATTGAGGAGAGAGAAGAGCATAAATATCTGCACAAACATGTTGAAAAGAGCATCCAAGAAGTGGCAGAAAACAGGGTAAAGCTTTCTGAATTACTAAGTGAATTAGATCCAATAATTGTTGAAGCTATTTCCTTGATACAAAAATTGAGAACACTTGAAAAATTCACTAAGGAACATAGTGATAATACAGAAAATTTAGATTCTGATCTAGCTAAAAGTGCTAAAGGCTTAACCACTAAGGACAATGCAATAAAGTTGCATTATGAGAACATTGTTGAGATAAAAATGTTAAGGAAAGAATAGTGGGAAGCAGAAACACAATTTAGGGAAGAGGTTACCGAGCTCCAAGCTCAACTTCTACCAAATCTAACACTGCTTCAACAGCATATCAGTTCAGCAAAAGATGATAGCCACCCTCGAGATGTCTGTAGAAGAAAACATCTACAATATGCATGCAAGGATCACACTTGAGTACATGTCTCTAGACAACCTGAAGTATAAATGGGAGAAGATGATGGAGGACATGAACTCCTCACACTCTCATATTATTGATAAGCTATAGGTATAAACCTTTGCTCTTAATATCAAAAAAGGGGGAAAATAATGATATGTACAGATGGGAAACTTATACAGTATAGAAAAAGAACAAAAAGGGGAGTATAATGATATGATATATATAGCACAAGGTGAAAAAGAACAAAGTATCATGTACATACACTTATACTATACTGGCATATGCATAGGGGAGTCATGAAATGACTAAGGAATATATATGGTGTACATACTAAACATTTTGTTAGTATTTTTCACATATCAGTTTTTGATACTAATGTCAAAGGGGGAGATTGATGACATTATTTTGCCATTGGTATGCAAAGAAGATCGTCGGTAAACATACACCAAAAGATAGGACAAAAGAAAACCAAAAATATAGATATCGGAGATCACCAAAAATTGCTAAGTACAAAGAAAACTGATGACAAAATTTTGTGGGTAAACCGAAAATGCAAAATGAAAAGGATAAAGAGGAACTCAAAAGTGGAACCCGACGAGCAGGTTAAAGTGCAACCCGAGAGAATAGTCAAAGTGGAACCTGAGAGACAGTTCAAGCAAGGAACACTGAGAGATTGTCTAACTGACATTAGAGCATAACTGACCGATAGACACCAAAAGTTAGTTGCAGCCCGCAAAAAGTGGATCTGACTTCCACCTCAGATAAAACATTCTTATTCTATTTATAGAGTCTTTATTTTTTTTTAAACCATTACTTTAGGGACAAGAAACATTATTGTAAGTGTTTTAATTAGTCTAACTGATTTAAAACACATAGACTAAAAGATCAAAGTCAATTTGTAAACCTATGATCTTGGAGTTAATATTGTTTTATGTGAAACTTAATTAGGTCAATCTATCTTATAAATAGATTTTTTAATCATTCACTATTATGGATGAGAAGAGGAATGAAGCCTACAAGCACATCCATGGATCAGACTGAAAGTTTCAAGAACTAGAACAAAAAAAGGTGAATTTGGTTATCAAGAACCAAGAACAGAAGCTACCGAGCAATAGAGGTATCATTCAATCACATTAGGTGATACACTTATTCATGTAAACTTAAATGGATCTATAATCAAAAATAGGAGATTGCATACACCAGGTCAAAGTGTAATTTTCTTACATTCTAACAAGTGAAGCAAAGTGTAAAAATCCTTTCAAGGAAGGTGGATTTAACCATCCAATTGTAAATATCTTAACTGAGTGCACACTAAATAGTGTTGTTAAATATCTTAATAGAGTAGAATTTAACAGGTCTCCATAGATACTCCTAATAGGGTAGATCATTAGAAGTGATCAAATTGTAAGCCTTAACCGGACCCTTCCAATCTATAGATAGTGAAGAATTTGTGGGTGTCATCCCCACCGCATTTTTTACTTTCTAACAGGAGTTTTTTGCATTATCATATCTTGTGTTATGTGTCAATTAGTTTCATGAATGTTTCTATGAATGTTCACATGTATGATTAAGTTAATAGAATTGATATGTCTTACATCAAGATAGTACTGATTCACCCCTCCCCTCTCAGTAAACACTTCCCATTAATTCCAATGCCTCATGTGTCTTCTATAAGTCTAGTGGTTGTATCAAGCATTAACATGTTGATATTTTGGTGTAACAAAAACCCTAGCTTGTAACAAGTGGTATCAGAGCTGGTTTTCTTATTTAGAAGGTTTAATCACTGAAGAGAAAAGATATTACAATGGAAATTTATACACTTGATAAAACTATTGAGAATTTGCAGTTGTTGATCTACATTGAATAATACAAAGAAGCCAAGGAGAAACTTAAGGAGATGTTGGTTAAGAGAAAATATATGGCATCTCGCTATCATGAGACTAATTATCAAGAAGAAGAGATCCATGACCCATTTGATACATTTGGATATGAATCTGGTAGCATATCTGATGCATCTAAAGGAATCATATCAAAGCTATCTAGGAGAAATCAACTTACTAAACAAGTGAAGGCATTGCAGATTGGTCAAGATACACAAATGGTTAGGATGGTTGAAGTCTTGAACAATGCAAAGAAAGTTGAACAAGCTAGAAACATGGTTGTTGATGATAGAAGAAAAATAACTAAAAATTTACAAGAGAAATCATCTGAGATAATGAGACTTATTGAAAATTACTTTGATATCACCAATCAGATGGTTGTCATAATTCATGAGGCCAACTGAGTGAATATTGAACTTGCTGAGAAATTGGAAGATATTGGTGAATTGAAAGAAGAGAATGAAAATTGGGAAATGAAGTGAAGATTCTACAGCATAATGAGGTTATTAAGAGGTATGAAGAAAGTTCCAAGAGGATGGAAGCATTTCTGAAAAATCAAAGAAGACTTAATAACAATACCGGTTTGGGGTATACCAAGCAAGGAGAATCATTGAATCAAGATGAATAGAGGAATGTCTACACAAATCTGAAGTTTAACAAACCCTCATACCATCATTGTCAAAAACTAGATCACACATCAAATATTTGCAGAAGCAAAGAAAAAGGTATTTCTAGAAACTCTACTAAATTCAATGGTGATTTCTATAACTATAAAAAGCATGGACATCAAGCACATGAATGCATATTTAAGCTAAACAAACTATAGAAGAAACCCTACATGGAATAATATTGTCGCACTTGCAACATGCATGGTCATACATCACAAGAATGCAGGACTAACACGAAGCAAATCTGGAAGCCAAACATACAAGAAAAGACATATCAACTGAGAAAACAAGGTAATTCTTATGCTTGGGATTATAATATTTGGGTTATTTGCACAACATGTGGTAGGTATGGACATATTGTAGCTAATTGTATGAGACAATAGAAAACTAAATCTTGAAATTGGTCAAACTCTGGAATGGTATGCTCACACTGTCAGAACATTGGTCACTTAAGTAAAGATTACAGAAACTGAGTGTCAGATACTGGTACTAATGTAAATAGAGACATAATTGATAAATCATGAGGAAAATAAATCTGATGTGGAGGAGAGCATCAAATGATAATGTTGGGCCAAGCACAACAGTTGGTGACACCTCATCTGATGGATTAGGTGATTCCACCACCTCCACCTAACCAATATAAGTAAGGTATGGAACTATGTTTTGCAAAGTTATATCTTCCATTAGTTCCTTGTATTCATTGTACGAATGCCAAATTAGCATGAATTAAGATGCACTATGGTGTTATATTTTGATACTGTGAACTAGTTGAGTTGGTTAATCTATACCGAGTAAGAATTCTAGTCGGTGAACATGTAAGAGAAAACCGAGTTGTTGTTTCAACCGAGAATTATTGTACTCACCGAGATGAAGTATATTTAGTATCAACCGGGTGATTTTTTTGTCAACCGAGTGGTTGGTGAAAATCATTTATTGCGCTAGCTAAAAGCATATTTGTATTAATTTAAGGTAATTGAACTCATTTGTTCACACAATGATCAAAGAATGAAGAAAAGAGATTGAGAGTGAATTCACAACAAAGTATTCTGAAGCACTTCACAGAGATCCAAAGCATTTTTGCATAGTTGAAGGTTATATCTAGTAAGCACTTGCATTTACCGAGTTTTTTGTGATTTTCGTTGGAATCCCTAATTTGGAAAAACACAATGGCATCTTCTTCACAAACCATGAAAGGAAAGATGGACAAAAGAAAGAAATTAATTATTATCAAGATTTTGACATGAACATAACCTAACCACAAGTTTCATCTAGAGGTTTCTTCTCAACCTGATGACAAAGGCGTGTTCTCCAATATACTACCTAGGGCTCTATTAGTTGACGATGTAAGGGCATACATACACAGCAAGATCAGTGGAATGGATTATTTTGAGTTGATATCGACATATCAAGAGCTTATCTCTAATGGGAATTTGAAGGATGATTACAAGTATCTGGAAGTCAAAGGTTTAACCAATGCCCTACATTTCCCAAAGGAATTCAAAATAGAATGGATACACATAGTATTGAGCCGAGTACACGATGGAAATATATGGCTAGATGAACCAAAGAAGATAAGTAAAGATAGTATACATGCACTAATTAGGTGTCTCACATCAGACAAATCAAAATCCCTAAGGCACCTGCCCAGAACATAAATAGAGAAGTTAACAGGAGCTGAGTGGGATGGTAGAGGTTTAAGGATCAACACCATTAGTGATATTGAATTAATATTTGGTTCATATGTTATTACATATAAAATCTTCCAATCCAGCAGACCTAATAGTAGCATCACATGTGGATTAGTCGACATTGCATACAAAATTGTGAAGAAGGGTTTGCAACTTGACCTAGTCGATCTATTGCAAAGACAACTGGAAGAAAAAATGAGGACAATCAGATCAGCAAAATAAAATACATGTAAGTTTGGTTCTCTACTTATGTGTACATTTTTCTATTTGCAAAAATTCTTTACATCCATCGGTAAAGTAACATGGAAGACCAACTGACTGATCACATTGCAAATCGGTCAAATCATTAAGAATCTAGGAGAAAATTTTGAACCAATTATGAATGATTAATTTTTGAAGTTCAAAGAAAGAATGGAGAAAAGGACAATAATACCTATTTAGTTGGTAGAAAAGTATAAAGAGGATATTTATTTTGTAGTTGAAACTGACACAACACTCATCAAAGTAGTATAACCAAGGACAGCATGGCTACCTCCGATGGATTATGAAATCGACATAGATTTAGCTTCTAAGGCAATAGAGAAACTACTAAACGAACCTATTGAAAAATCTTCCATGAGATTCAGCACATATGATGAAGCTAAAAAAGGAATACATATTGGACTACAAGTTGAGAAAATGGGTAGAAAGAAGACCAAAATTGTCAAGGCATTGAAAAGGAAATTTTCTATAACTGATGAAGAACTTGGAAGATCCTTGGATGAAACTGAGGCTAATCCTAAAATTTGTGAAGGAGAAGATCAAGATGTACAGTCTACCGAATCAGATAAATCCACACATCAAATTCAAGAAGAGGCACCTAAGGCCAAGAGGGAAAAAGCATAAAGACTGAGAGTCCACCAAGGACACAAAATAGGTCGTTAACAACACATTTGCCACTTTTGAATAAATGAGTTGCAAAAATTACTAGACCCTCACTTAAATATACTTATTAGATGAGGAAGTCTAAGGCTACCACTGAGTCCCCAACATTGAAATAGAGAAGGAAAAGGTATGTGAGAAATAAAGATGATAAGGATGATTTTGATGATAACATTGATCAAATCAAGGTTGTGCAGAACAAAGTGCCACATACTATTGATGAAATAACATAAGCAATAAGGTCAACCGGAAGGTTAGGAAATTTGAAGATACACACTTATGAAAAATTAACAACCGAGAATTGGAATAAACTAGAAAAAACTATTATAGGTATGATGATTACTTTTAGAAAATTTCCTGTAGAATTTTCTACATACATACCGCAAGAGCTATATGAGAAAGTATCATATAGATGGAATTATGCACTAACAATAGAGAAACAGATGAGATAGGAAGCACCCACTATACTTAAGGCTGATTGCACAGTTGAATAGATTGATAACATAATGCAATAGTATGCCAAAACATTTCCAAAGAAATTAGGAGCACTGAATATACTTCAAGGGAAATTGAAATAAGTTGATGAAGAGAGCACTATTATTTGGAAAAATTTGTTGAGTCCAATCAAGAAAACATAGGACATTGCATCTATAGTCAATACCGAGGGACATCGGCCGAGTACTGAGACAATGAATGTTGAAGATGCAACTGTTTAACATGTATTGGAAGGTATTCTAGAGATTTTGACTAATCTTGAACATGCAAAGATCACAATAGATGACATAATCAAAGGTGATCCTGGTGGCAAAGAAAAGGAAGATGAAGTGATAACCAGAGCTACTAAGACCAAGACCCTAGAAGCAAAAGATGAAACCAAGGTCACCTGATAAATGGTACCAGGTAATCTACCTATACTGGTACAAGATATTGATATTGAAACTAAAGCATCAAAGGTTACACCCGAGAAGGTAACAAATACACATGAAGGAAAGGATGATGAAACTGGTAAGGACACCGAGCATAGTGGATTACCTACGCAGGGTGATGCACCAAAAGAAACCACTAATGTGGAAAATAAGGGTGAAGGTAATACAAAGAGGATGGTAAACACTTATACCACTGAAAATAGGTTAGTTAGCGAGCCACCTACACAAGTCATCACATCTACCGAACCACCAAAGCTAGATACTGAGCACAAGGTTCAATTATCTTTAACACTATCTCCTACCCCAAGTGTACAAGGAAAGAAGAATAAAAAAATAAAGGGAGCAAGGAACCAGTCACACTAGATGAAATCATTGACATCCTTGAATGTGATCTGAGGACACTTGATCTAGAAACACTAATAAAATATGGAGAGCTATGCACCCAAAAAGCACCTCAAGACAAGTTGAGATTAGAACACAAGAATGCATAGGTGCTAGAAGAAGCATACAAGATCTTTCTGCAAGTTGTTCCTGATGTGAACATAAATGAATTTGCCCCCATCATTGATCAACTTGCACTTCTCACTGGGGAAATAAATGGACAAGATATTGATGTTGAGTAGAAGATAGAAGAAAGAGAAGAAAAGAAGATTTAGTACAAGATTATTGAAAATATCAGCCAAGCTGTGGTAGTTAATAAGGTAACACTCATAATTTGTAGCAAAATTAGAAGTTGTTATTAATCAAGCATTTACAATTTTGCAGAAGTTATGCTCACTAGATCACTTCACTACCGAGCTTAGTGAAAAGATGAAGAAATTAGATGATGATCTAAATGATAGTACAAATAGTCTTACAAATGAGAAACATGCATTTCAAATGCATTACTCCAAGATTATACAAACATAGCATTTGAGACTTGACTTGAAGAAGGAAGAGACCAAGATAAGATAAGAGGTAACTGAGTTATAAGCTATGTCACTACCGCATTTAGCATTGATGCAGAAACATGTGACAATGGAAAAGAATTTGATTGCCACCCTAGAACTATTAGTTACAGAGAGCATATATGATATGCATGCTCAACTGAACTTGGAATAGTTGACCCTCGAGCACTTAAAAGAGGAATGGGAGAAAATAATGGAAAATCTCCGAAAGACTCATTCCAACATTTTTGACAGGTTGTAAGTTATTTACTTTTTTCATTAATTTCAAAAAAGGGGGAAACATATGTATATATCTATGCATACTGAGAGCATGTACAAAGGGGGAGTCACTATGTATAGATTCACTGAGTTAATATGTATGAGGTATTATGTATACTACATCTACATATACAATTTTTTGATACTAATTCCAAAGGGGGGGAATGTTACTCAATATGAGTTTGCAAGTTGTCATTAGTATTCAAGTATTCAAATTGTCAATCGGTAACAAAGTCAAAGATAGACTAGTCGGTTATGATCACCGAGTGTAGAGTTAACCGAGTGTAATGTTAAAGTTGAGTACAGTGATCACCAAGCAACAGACTTACTGAGCACCGAGATACATTGAGAGATGGTATTTACTAATTAAACCAACAATTATATAAAATTTTGTATTGGCACATCAATCAAGGTAACAACTTTTTTCCTAGCTTGATAACGGTTTACAATGATCAAGGAGAACATTAATTACTCATACACTCATTAATTTTTTATATCTCCTATGTAGAGATGATCAAGTTAAATTTTGTACGCCGTTGATCTTAGGTTTTCTAAGATATTGTAAAACCCTAATAAGGTCTAGAGGTTTGATATATGTAAGAATAAGATGTCATTTTTGTAATGTATGATGATCAAGTTATGATCAAGTAGTCGCCACACTAAGGACATCAAAAGATTAGACAAGTGTTTTAGAATAAGGACTTCATTGAAGAATTTAGTTTCTAGAATATAGACAAGGCTACTAAGCAATACAGAAGGTATTATCAGTCACATCAAGGTGATAAATTTATTGTACTTAAAGGATCTGTTATCAATAATATTCAGATTATATTTTTTCATATCACAAATTCTGTTACTCTCTAACAATTGTAATGGACCCCAAAATCTCCTAACAGAGTAGACTTAATAGGTTGATCTTTTGGTGCAATGGAAACCCTAGCTTGTAACAGTTTGAACAATTTTATACATTGTAGGAATATAGTTATTCCAACTATAATATATAATGACAAGAACTACATAACTAACACAAAAAAATATAATGTTACTCTGACAATATCCTCTTTTTTTAAATAACCCGAACCTTGGTTGAACAAAAGGCCCCTAAGCTAGACCAATTTTTTCCCTCTCTATATTATGGTGCATGGTAGATCAATTATTTTCAAAATGTTCCATTTATGAATCACAATGTGTCTTCATCTAATTACCCTTTTCAATTACATTTGTACAACTTCTACACTTTTCCCTTCACTTATCAATAATTTTCTCTTGTTGAAGTTTTGAGGTGTATTATGAAACCATGTCATCATTTCCCTTTGGTTACTAGGGTGTCAATGTTCTTAAATAAATCATGACTTATTTTAAGCCTATTGAGGATTGGACCTTGCTTGAGAGCCTAACACACACTAATTCTTATTAAGTATTGACATTTAATAGAAAGTTGAACGCTTGTCTTTACTAGTTGAGGTTCAAATTCAAACAAGAACCCACACTCATTTCCCTATTGATCAAAGTTTCAGTATTCATCTGAAACTTTATCAACCTTCACTATGCTCTAAGAACTATCTTTTATTTTTTATTTCTAAATAAGAGAGAACCTTTATAATTTTTCCTGATTTTGAGCTTCCTTAGGAGCACCTTGTATAGTAGGAAAAGAGAAGCAATGAAAAGTGGTAGGTCACTTCTCCTTTTTAAAGTTGCACATTCGAAAGGAAGATGTCCCAATAGGCTAGGAGTGTCACAAGCACTAAAAGGGTCAATAATCCTTTGATAAATATGTAAAATTGAAATGAGGAGATGATAATGAGATAAGAAATGCAGATTAAGAAAGATTTATATAAATCTAGAATCAAGATAGGAAGGACATTTCAAATCTAAATATCAAACAGACAGAATCCTAAAAATACTTGTAAGTGCATATCCAGAACTTGTGACCTGTAAACTACCTCCAGAATAAATTTGAGCCTAAATTGAAAGGATTAGGACATTATTATCATCCTCTTCCTAGGAACAAGGTGTTATTGACGTCCTCTTCCAGGTGTTTTTTCCTATAAAAAATTTTGGTCTTCCAACATTACCCAATCTTTTTGGATTTTGTCTGGTAGCTCTGTAACCTGTTCCTGTACACAAAAAATAGGGAAGAAGGTTTAATAGAGGGTTTTCCTCAATTAAACCCCTTGTTAGGAATCAACCCTTGAAATGAAATAAACTAACAGGAAAGTATGTTTTCATGTAGCAAAGGCTAGATCAAGTAAATGAGTATATCATACCTTGGCAACAAAAATACTTCTTTGAATGTGATCAAGAATGTTGAGTAAACAACTTTGAATTAACACTAAACCAAAAGGAAATCATAAAAGACAAAACCTTGTAGAATGGATTTTGTAATTCATCACAATGTTTGATTGAGGAGAAGAGAGATAAGACTTGGATGAATGTGGATCTCCTTCCTTGATAGAAATATCCTTTGTTTGGCTTGTAATGGAGGAAATAAGCTAGATATATGGAAGATAACACCTTATATGATTGAGAAGAATGCTAGAAACTTAGACTTGATAACTTGATGGCTCTTGAAATTGATTTTATTCATATCACTTGATAGCTTGATTATAAATTCTTTATAATGAATGTGAATGATAGATAATCTTGATCACAGTTACCAAAATAAGGAGAGATGGGATGTTTATATGCCTCTTAACACATTTTGGGGGTTTAAGCTCAAGTGATCCAACTGTAAATTAAAATCCACTGCCCAAACATCAAGATATGTCCTTGATTCAAATTTGATCCAAAATTTTAGGGAATTGAGACATTACTAACATCCTCTTCCCAATAATAGGACATTAATAACACCCTATTCCACCCAATAATGGCCTAATTTAGGTCCATGGATCTCAGAAAATGAAAGGATGTAGGATTTTAACTGATTGTCAATTTTGAGGCCATGAGAGAATGAAAAAGGCCATTAATTTTACTATAAAGCATAGGTGGTGAAATGAATTATCTAATTAGAGGAAAAATAGAGAAGCGCACTTAAAAATAAGTGCCAACCTCAATTTTTCACAAGATTTAAATCAAAGAAGACATGTATTTGAATTTAGGTGTTCATTAAGTGTCACATAAGGTCTTGTTATAGAAAACACACTAGGGTCGGTGCTAAATAATCTAAAATTATACACATTAATTAGGTGCTTACAATTTATAATGGCACATTTATCCCACACTTTAGCGGGAGTATCAGGCAACCTCACACTCACAATAAAGGAAGAGAGAGAGGGAAAGAGGAATAAATGAGAGAGATTATGGGAAAACTTATAAAGAGATAAGACATCACTAAGTTCAAGGACATGAACCCCGCAAAAAATCATCTCAACTCATAAATCCATGCACAAGGGCATGAAGAAAAAACCAAAAATAAAAACAATGGAAAAACACAAAAACACAAGAGGTTAGTACTAAAAACAAAACTATAAATCAATTAGTAGAAGAGACCTCGGTTGACAAAAAGTCTCAATCACTAATATCCTACTCAAAAAGATATTTCAGGAGCATAAGTGATCACATACAAAGGGAAAGAGCATCATCAAAGATGAGAAAAAAAATTATTATTTAACTCACTAGTATAGCTATGAGAGCATCGAAAGAGAAAGAGAGAGACCATGTGAATCCAACATAGGAGCATAAGTGATCACATAGAAAGGGAAAGAGAATCACCAAAGATGAGAAAAAAATTATTATTTAACTCACTATTATAGCTATGAGAGCATCGAAAGAGAAAGAGAGAGACCATGTGAATCCAACATAATAGCAAGTTGTGTTATGCTAGGTGATTCATGAGAGAAGAAGAGGAGGAAAAGGTTGAAAAGATAGAAAGTTGTGTTATGACAGTTCCACTTATCCCAAAGAAAGAGGGAAGGAGAATTTATGGTCTAGAAATTTTTGTTATGCTAATTCCACCTTGAAAATTTGTGCACGAGGGCAGCTTTAAAAACTTTGCACTCAAGGGTGGCTTTGAAATTTTTTGATTAGGGGTGGCCTAAAAAAAATTGTTAATGAGGGTGGCTTTACAAGATCACTCTTATGAAAATCATTGTCTCCATAAGGATCCAAAAAGGTGAACAACCCTAAGGAAATAATTGTATCCAAAGGGATCAATAGACAAGATCAGTCATAAGGAAAGTATTATTTCCTTAGGGGTCCAAAAAAAGTGATCAATCCTAAGGAAAGCATTGTCTCCTTAGGAATCAATTAAAAAAAGGCTATATAATATACAAAGGAGGTTGTATGTATTCCCCCTCCTTATGATTGTGACTTAGGTCTATGGTGGCATCATAACAAAAAGAGAACAAGGATACCTACTTCCAACAACAAGGAAATATCCTTAAAACAATAATGTATGATTGTTCCATTACAAAAGAATGAAAACTCTTGGTAGCCAAGGAGATAGATAATTGTGAAGGGATATACACAAGTGGGAAGAGACACTTGAAATGAATAGATCTTGGCTACAACACATCTATCTTGAAGAGGATTTCTTCAACAAATATAACATATTCAAGACAAAGAGGAGAAAAGAACAAGAATGCACCTTTTTAGCACCCTATTTCTAGGTGAAAAAGAGATTATTGATTAAGGATCATGCACTTTAAGCCCCCCAAGTAAGGCAATGTTTTTAGGATAAACAAACTTTTACAAACAAGGAAGAGGTTGTGATCAAGGATACACACCTCTGGCATAAGAGAGAATCCCTAATCAAACAAAACAAATCCTTATAATAAAAGAGTGTCACATGATAATAAAATTCTTTCTAAGGTGACAATGCTTTCTAAGGAGACAATGCTTTCCAAATGTGAAGGAAAATACAAATATAATACATTTTATACCCTAAGTGATAGATCTTTTATAATAGACATGCACTTTCAAGAAAAAATAAGTTGTAAATCAGGATGTAAATCTCTTGAAAGCGAGAAGAACCTAATGTAAAACAAAAAAAATTATGCAAATAAGGACATCATGCTATAAAAAAGACAATTCAACGAAGGGATAATGAATTATTTTTAAAACACCACTCCCTAAATAGAAGATCATTTTATCATAAACATGCCCTTTGAAGAAAGAAAGAGATTGTTAAACATGGATAAAAATGCCAAAAAGGATGTACCATCATAAAACAATACAAATCCATAAAGATAAAATTAAGATAGGTAGAAGAATAAAACATTATGAAATATTAGTGGAGAAATCAAATATACAAGATATACACTTCCAAGCAAGGAATAACTTGTAAAGAAGGATATCAAAGCATTAAATATTTTAAAAAAAACACATAATGGATCCTTTGAAAAGAGAATATAGATGAGATAGAGAGACCTTGACCCCCAAGCAGAAAGACAAGGGAAAAAATCTATTATGCTACTCACAATGTACATTATGTAGAACAAAGGGCTCAAAATAATGTAAAGCACTAAATTTACATAATGGAGAGAAACATAATAGGAGAGAAGAGATGCAAAGGTATGTATTTGATATCAAGAAAAATAATAATATCCATTGTTAAAGAAAGAAGAGATCTATCTACCAAATCGTGAGAAAATTACCTAAATTCAATACAATCAACAAGAGTGTTTATTTATATGGTGAAAAATACATAAAAAATCACCATTAATTGGTCTTTTATTCTTTGGAAAATGTCTATAAGGAAAACAAGTTTTAGGACCATATTGAATTCTCTAAAAGATCCTTTTAGCCAGAGTCAACTGGTCATCAAAGGGAGGTGTGAAAATGGATGATGTTGGTAAAATAATGTTAAGAGGAGGCTTGTTTTGGGATGAAGAAGGATTGGAAGGAGACAATCTTTAGATATAAAACCTAGATCGCACTTAGTGACTTGTGTAGGAGGATCTATTAGAACCTTAATACCTTGTTCATTAATTCCAAGACCTTATCCATTGTAAGATTGTTGAGTAGTAAATTCTTAATCCATATTGTTATTGGATTTTAATGAAGAGGGTAAAGGAAATTTATCTTGGGCTTTATGAAAATGTGTAGTATGAAGAGGAATAGGAGGAGAAATATTATCTTTAGGGAGATCAATATTTATATCACTAATCTTATCTTATTTAGGTGGAGAAGAAGAAGAAGTTTTATCAAGATCTTCATGTCTAATTAATGTTATTATTGGAGAGAAGTTATCAAGAACATGCTTAACATCGGGATTATGAAAAATACTTTGATAAAAGGAAGATTGTTTAAGATCATCTAAATAATTTCATAAACTATCTTCCCTAAGATTATCCATTAAGGAGGGTTGAGAAGGAGAGGATATATGTCTCACTAGGTTGGGATCATTAGATCTCAATCATCATGATCAATAGGCACCATAGGAGTAAGATTAGGAAGGTTTATAGTAATGTTTTCTTTAGGTTCATTAACAAAAGCTCTTATGCAATCAACATATTCCATGCATTTTGTTAAAAATAGAATGAGAAAACCACATGAAATATTGATAAAGGTCTTGAAATATGCATTGTAAGAAAGAAAAATATTTTAAAGTCTGATAATACCATATACAAGGAGAGCATGAGGGAATACAAACATCATGAAATATAATAAAGTATGACTCACTCTGTGTGATTGATAAAGAGAAGTAAGGAGAAATGTACCGACATAGGTTATCACTTGTCAATATAACTTAGTCAACTCCATTAAAATTTACAAAAAAATAGATCCTAAAAGAAAATGAAAGAGATCCTAGATATCTAAATGCATACAATATATCAAAGATATGATGTAAATATTGGCTAGTACAATGCAAAAAAAGAAGATCTAGACACCAAATGGAAATGTCATATGTTGGGTTCACCAAAATGTACAGTAGGAAAAGGGAAGAAATGAAAAGTGGTAGGTCGCTTCTCCTTTTCAAAGTTGCACATTCAAAACAAAGATGTCACAATAGGCTAGGAGTGTCCCAAGCACTGAAAGGATATTCCTTTTCTAAATATGTAAAGTTGAAATGGGGAAATGATAATGAGATAAGAAATATAGATTAAGAAATATTTATATGCAACTAGAACCAAGATAGGAAAGATGTTCAAATCTAAAAAATAGATAAACAGAATCCCAAAAACACCTGTAACTGCATATCAGAAACCTGTGACTTGTTACCTGCCTCCAAAATAAATGTGAGCCTAAATTACAAGGAATGGGTATTACTAAAATCCTCTTCTTAGGAATAGGGTGTTATTGACATCCTCTTCTAGGTTTTTTTCCCTAAAACTTTTGGGGATCCTCCGATAATACTCGATCTTTCTGATTTTTTTCTGACATCTCTATAACCTAGACCTAAAGACAGAAAAATGGGAAGGAAGGTTAAATAGAGGAATCAACCTTGAAATGAAATGAAATAAAATAAAAATGTGTTTTCATATAGTAGAGGCTAGATATAGTAAATAAATTATATCATAGCTTGGCAATGCAAAGGCTTCTTTGAATATGATCAAGAATGTTGAATCAATAGCTTTGACTTAACACAAAACCAAAAGGAAATCATGAAAGACAATACCTTATAGAATTGATGTTGTAATTTTCCACAACATTTTTTTTAGGAGAAGAGAGAGAAGACTTGGATGAATGTGGATGAATGCAGATCTCCTTCCTTCATATAAAAATCCTTGTCTTGGCCTCCAATGGTTAAATAATCTAGATCTATGGAAGAAAACACCTTTAATGCTTGAGAAGAATGCTAGAAACTTAGACTTAATAACTTGATGGCTCTGAAACTTGATTTTCTTCCTTGCACTTGATAGCTTGATTATGAATGCTTGATAATGAATGTGAATGTTTAATAATCTTGATCATGGTTAGAAAAATGAGGAGAAATAGGATGTTTATATACCTCTCACCACATTTTAGGGGTTAAAACTCAAGAAGGTTGACTGTAAAACAAAATCCCTTATCGAAAAACCAAGATAGGTCCCTGGTTCAAATTTGAGCCAAAATGTTGGGGAATAGGAAGTTATTAACATCTTCTTCCTAGGAATAAGATATCAATAATTCCCTATTCCACCCAATCAGGGCCCAAATTAGAACCATGGATCTTGGGCAATGAAAGGATGCGAGATTTCAATTGATAGTTGATTTTGAGGCCGAGAGAGAATGAAAAAGGCCACTAATGGTACTATACAGCATAGGTGGAAAAATGAATCATCTGATTGGAGGAAAATAGAGAAGCACATTTAGAAAATAATGGATAACCTTGATTTTTCACAAGATTGAAATTAAAGAAGAATCGTATTGGAATTTAGGTGTCCATTAAGTGTCATATGAGGTCATGTTATACAAAACACACTAATGTGGGTGCTAAATAATCTAAAATTTTACACATTAATTAGGCATTAATATTTAGGATGGTACACACCTATACTCTTTCATTTTTTGCATTTTTTTACTGAACTAGAAAATCTTTTGAAAATGTTGGTCTTCAATAATCAAGACTTTGTGTGGGAACAAGAACATTTCAATAAGGTTTGTTGTGCTAGGAACCATAGATATCTTCAACTCAATTTTTTTTGAAAGAAAGAAGTCATTGATATTAGTGATTGGGGGTTTCCAAGCTTTAAAGTTCAAAACTTAATTAGGGATTCTATTTGTTCACTGAATTATTTATTATGTTGATTTGTTCCCAATTAACACAACCTTTAACTCATCCTTTCTTTGCCCAAAATTTTCCAATTTTGCATAAATTTCAAACATAAACCCCTATTGACTTCTACTTGATATAATTTGAACTTAGTAAAAAAAACCAAGATATTTTCTTGGAGATTTTTTTATAACTAAACATTACTAGTGATTAAAAGGGTTCCTAGAACTAGTTGAACCTCCAACTAGTTCATAAGGAGGTTGAAACCTTTGATTGATAATAACTTAATTATTTTTTCTCCTCTTTTCATAAAATTAAAAATGGGAATACTCATTAGGGCCTTATTCATGAGGAAACTCTTGTTTTAATTTATCTTTAAGATTTATCTACAACTAGACTTTACAAAAACTACCAAAATGTCAACCAAAATCGAACCAAAAATTGGAAGTTATGGACCCAAATGTTCATGCATTAGACACGTCAAGTAAGAATATTGTTAACATGTCTTAAAAAATAAAAATGAATAGTAGGACCACCCTTTTTAGTTGCATAACAACCTACAACATACTCAAATGATATGATCAGTTCCCAAGTAGGTGCACTTGAAGTTGAGGCTACTTTTTGGCTAAAAAGTGGAAGCATTTTTCCTGATTTTTAGAATTGTCACAATTGATCTAAAAAATTGAAGAGCTTAAATACTAAATATTAAAAATGTTTAGTAATATTAAATATAGCTCTTTGGGTCTAGTTTTCAAATATTAATTTATTTAATGCCTAGATAATACAAATCAATTTTCAATAGGCATGTCTAAAAGTCACTTTTTAGGACCATACCATGCACATGTACGACCATGATATTTTGACCTAGATAAAATTATTTTCTATATCCTCTTGGGAAAGGATGTAAGACATTGAATATTGATTAAGATATTTTTATAAATTTCTTTTCAATATTTTTTATCAATTTTTTATTGGCCTGGATTATTGTTTTGAAAACCCCTAATGCACATCCACCACACTTACACCTAAACTTATAATTTTGAAAATATGTATTAAAATAATTATGTGTATGTTAATGTCACGTAATTTTTTCAAAAGACATGAAAATTGAAAATTATTAAAAAACCTATTATTTCAAGTTTATGGGCCAATTCATTAGAAATTAATTTAAAAATAGAAAAAATAATCCAATCCTAAAAAACTTTATATATTTGGAGTCTAAAGTTTTCAATATGATGGGTTTTAATTTTGTTAAAAAATTATTTAAAAAAAACATCAAACATATGTCTTGTCACTCTTTTATGTTGACATTAATATAACCTTGTACTTGCAAGTCCAAAGTTAAGGGTCAACTCCCTAAAGGCCTCTCTTGAGCTAAAATAAAGATCAAAAGTTGGATCAACATTTCAAATTTATAAAATAGATACCGATTACTCAAGAAATATGTAACCTTTTTTAAAATAAATAATTTTAAGAAATAGGTATCCAACTATTAAATAATAATTATCGTTTCTCAGGGATCACCCTGTAATGCAACAGATATTGCACACCCTCGTAAGATAGAAGTATTGTGTTTGAGTCTCAGCATGTTGATATGTTGGCTCGAACATCTCCCTACCAACGCAACTTGAGACTAAGCGGTGCACTATGGATGAAGTAGAGATTGACACATCAACCGAGGTGATCAAAGCTGAGATTCACACATCAATCGAGGTGAACAATGCAAAGATCAGCACATCAACCAAGGTGAACGGTGACTAAATGAAACAAGCGCAAGGATTGGCACCAGCATGGTGGAAGTTAAAAATCTGTATGGGAGGCATAAGGCGGTTGGCAGGCATTCGGCAGGTTTGCTAGGAGATATAAGGGTTGTGAATGGAGAGATAAGGTGACAGTATCTTTCGCGTGGAGGGATAAGAAGGTAGTGGTAGGAATAAGGATTTTGGAGGAGGTTGTGCACTGACCGAATGGAGAGATAAGGTGGTGTTTCATGGCAGGAGTTATAAGGTGGATTTGAGGGAGAAATAAGGAGGTAGTCAATGATTGGAGAGATAAGGGTGTAGGTCGATATTGGTAGTCTTCACACGAGGAGATATAAGGAGGGTGTGATACTACCAATGGAGAGATAAGGACTCTAGGTGATATAGGGTAAAATGTAATAGGATGGCTAGATTTCTAGTCAACATTGAGGATGAGGTCCCTAAAAAATGTGGCCTCACTGGTTCATAGCTCCAGTCAAAATTGATTACCGACCATAAATAAATAAATAAAATAAGTATCATTTCTCAATAAAGGGTACTCATTTTAATTTAAATGGGTAATCATTTGTTAAAATTCTTTATTATTTAATAATGGGTGCCCATTTTTTAATGATAATGACTACTTGATTTTTTTTGTTTTTGGATCTCAAAGCATAACAATTACCCATTATTTACAAAATGGGTACCCATTTCTATTGACATGTTTTACAATTTTTTAAGGTAAAAGCTTCCACTGGGACTCAACTTCTTGTAGGTATCAAATTTTCAATATTTTTTTTTTCTTTTGAAATTTAGTGAGAGTAGATCCTTCCTTCCTCCACCAAGTTTTTTCTTCACACATGACTTCATTAATGGACCATTTTCCAACATATCCTTATCTTCTCCTCCAAAATTCATTCCACATTATACTTCATCTTAGGGGCTTCAATCTACCATAACTTTTCTTCCTCCTCCCAATGCTTCTTTCCTTCTCTTTTATTGTGGGATTTGACCCATCAAAAAATAAACCACCTCCATGAAGTTCCACTCTCATCCTCCTCTTTCATAAGATCAACTCACCATACCCTTTCCTCCTCCATCGGCAGATTTTTCATTTCCTCCCTTTGTGGGATTGAACTCATGATTATTTATCCACCTCCACCAAAAAACTTTTCTCTACTTCTTTCTCACAACTATCCCTGCATATATATCTGTAGTCAAAAAATGAATTTTGCCAAGTTAGAAATGATACATTGCCATTTAGCCAACTTTCTTATGCATTTTTTCTAAACTTTAGCTTATTAGATTCAAAATACATTTAGTTTCTTTATTAATTAATTTAGCTTCTAGTTGTATTCTAATTTCTAATTATGTTTCATTTCAAGTATGTGATGGTGACCTTTCTCTGCCTATGTGCCTATATTCCTTTAATCCCTCTCACAAAATTTCTTCTATTGTAGAAGGTATTTTATTGAAATATGATGAGATCATTGATATATTTCTTAATGTTACTATGCCATCTCTTCATTCCAATGCACTCTCCTATAGACATGATGTAATAATGAATGATGAATCTCATCTAATATCTAATCCCCTATAGTTTGATATTGAGAGAGTTCCCTTAGATAATTCTTCTATCATTTTTAATGAGTCTGTGAATGTGATTATAGTCTCTATTTCCCATTACAGGCCAAAGAGACTAGTCATTTATGTGACTCTGAGTAGTCCTTCTCCAAAGAGAATCCTTTCTATCTGTGGTGTTTTTTTTTTAAATGACTCATCAAATCTGTTTATGAGATACACAAATTATAAATATTCTTATTACATAATGGTAGCTCATATTTATAACACTCATAGAAATAAATGAATTACTAATAATAAAAATTCTCTTGCACCTAATCAACCTATTCTTCCATCTATTTTGTATCCTCTTTCTAAATTCCAAGTAGAGTATGATTTTATTGACTTCATGTTACTCTTGCTAAGATGTCTCTATGGGATCTATTTGCAGTGCACTAGCGTCCCTCGCAAGATTTGTGGCATGGTTTAACCACTTCATGTGGATTCTATAAGTCTAGTGGTTGTATCGAGCATTAATAGGTCGACCTTTTGGTGCAACAGAAACCACACTTTTAAAAATTGGTATCAGATCTTAGTTAGAGGTTCAAATCTCCTCCATGAGTCGTGTAGGAGTGCAATAAGTGATGTTGAGAGGGGTTTTTGGCAGTGTTCTAGTGTCCCTCATGGGATTCATGACATGGTTTAACCAACTCCTATGGTTTCTATAATTATAGAAGTTGTATCGGGCATTGATAGGTCGATATTTTGGTGCAATGGCAACCACACTTGCAATAGGATCTTCTTCAAACTTCTCTCATTTATCATGGTATGCTTTAGAAGGATCTACAAAAGATCCTTGTGTCATCTTCTCCAACACTAAGTGATGTGAATTCCCTGATCAATTTTTTGAGCTCTAATACTTAAAGCATTATATCCTATCACTTTAACTTCCTCCCCATGAATTTCATAGTAATTCTGATCTACTCATGTTTATAGTTTAAATTAATAATATTAGTATTAGACATACTCTCATTGATACCAATTTGATACTTAGTCTATGTATTATTGATCTATTACCTAATATTAATATAGATTCTAATTCACTTGAAGCTTCATCTCTACGCATTCCTAAGTTTGATAATACTAGCCACCAAACTCTAGGTAATGTAACATAAAAAATGTTGAACCCTCGGTTGGGTTAAGCTAGATGGTTCACCAAATCTTTAAAAAAAAATTTGGTGTAATGTTTAGATATCCTATGTTACATTAGGAATACCTCCAAAGGATTCACTCTCAAACCAAAATCAGAATAGAAAATCCCAAATGAGATGAAGAGATGCTAATTCTAGATCTAGACTTGAAAATGGAGTTTGAAGATGAATTCCCTTATTGTTAAGATGTGTATGGTATGTAAATTGATAGGAAATATTATGAAATGAATGAAATCTATGATAAATGAGATGATTAATAACTATATATGATACCATATTTGATGTATAAAAGGAAATTCAAGATGAAAGGAAGAAGAATGAACTCACCTTGAAAGCTAGGAGAGGAGGAACAAACTTCAAATCTGGAAATGAATAACAGAAAATTGTCAGAACCAGAAATCATTCTAGCTCTGGAACTCTAAGATCTTTATTTTCTGACTGTGCAATTTTTAGATCCAAAGAATAGTGCCAACCCAATTCGGCCTTGTCCAAGAAATTCATTATTTTCCTGGAGGCAGGAATCTATAGCAGAACAGTCACAGATCGTGCAACTCTAAAATTCTGGATCTAAAACCTGCAAAACTTGTTCTTACAAAAAAAAAAAAGGGAAATATATTTTGTTGGAAAGTTGACTACCTGAGGATGCATGACTCATTTTGTGTTGTCATCATGGCAACAAAGTCATGTTTAGATTCTGTCATTAAAGACAAAATGACCAAGTAAGGAAAATAGGGCAAACAGAGATTCTCAGCAATCAGCACATCAACGCATGTGTGAGAGATTGATTCAGCTTATGCGCATTCAGATATAAGTTATATGACACATGTACATGCTACATCTAGACACACATAGTATAGAACTACAGTAAAGAAAAGTTATAGACAGATCAATAGACCAGTAGTCCAAAAGATAGAGCATGGAAGCCGACTGTAGGACCCCTCCATTTCCCTTATCTTGGTAAGAATGACCTGGTAAGCACTACTGTTATTCTTGAAAAAAACTTTCCGTAGATTTAATGTGAAGTTATTAAATATCTTGACTGTAGTTCGTCAACTTAACTAGAATAGATTTCATCTTCAAATGAATTCACAGAATATGTTAATTTAAGATATAGTTTTGAAGTAATATTACCTTTAGTAACTATTGTGGTAATTAGAACATGAAGGTGTAAACCTATGCTTACATGATAGAATTACTATTACTCTAAGAGGCTTGGAAATTCTAGCAGAAATTATAATAAGGAGCTTATATGGATTAAAATATTGCCCTAATGAATAATTATGGTTAAGCTAGGAAATGATGTACAAATGAAACTCTTATTTCACTTTCATATAATTATGGATTTAATAGTTAATTCAATTTGTTCAAAGTTCATTATTGTAGAATTGGAACATCCTGAAAAATCAGATTAGATAATTAACTGCTATGAACTAGAGGTGAAACTGTAATGAATGGTTAGGTTACTTAATCTTGGGTTAAAATGAGAAGTTTGATATAGCATTGATAACTATTTTACCATAGTCCCTAGTATACCCTGAGGT
>MU225869.1:1510490-1523940 GCA_018584345.1 Thuja plicata | reverse complement strand
TCCCCCCCCCCCCCCCCCCCCCTCTTAGTGTTTCTAACAATTGGTATCAAAGCTATGGTCCTCAGAAAATAAGTTTAACCACTTGAGGAGATCATGGACTCAGTAGAATAAAAACATTTGAAAAAGAATCTTGAAGCAGCTCTTGAAGATCTTGGTAGATCTGAAAAAGAAAATGAAGAACTTAGACTGAAAGTTGACGGCTCACAAATGCTTATCAAGAAATTAAGAAAAGATTTGAAAGATTGTTCTACAAGTGATTTAGGGAAAATGATCAAAAATATCAATGAAGAGAATATGTCTCTGAAAGATAAAGTTGAAAATCTGGATGAACAGCTCACAGATAGCCAAATTGTTATTAAAGACAAGATCAAAGAAAGCAAACAACTAGATGATGAACTCTTGAAAGAAAACATGAAAGTCCTGGAATTGGAAAACATAAAGAAGAAGATGAAATCTAAATTAACAGAAGAAAAGGATAAGATTGATAAACTTCACACAAGTTCTGATTTGCTTCAATCTCAGCTCAATGCACAAAAGAAAAAAGGTGACACTACTGGTCTTGGATTCAGTGTAGCACAATTTGAAGTCAATTCATTACAAGAAAGAAAGAAACCTCATGAGGCATCTTCAGAAGCAAAGAAAGAATAAAATATTGAAGAGATTAAAATAGATACACCTAAAAGGGAAATCAAGCAAGCTAACATAACTTGTTATGCATGTAACAAACATGGTCATTTGGCAAGAGATTGCAAAGAGGTAAGACCTTTCAATGGTTATTGTTTCTCCTGTAATAATTTTGGTCATAGGGCTATACATTGCAGAACAAATCAAAGAAATTAGTCATAGTAGAATCAAAGAAGAATGAATCAAAAAAATCAGAGAAATCAACCTCAAAGAAATTTTTAGATCACTACATGTCAGATATGTAACTACAATGGACACATAGCAAAGCAATGTAGCATGATGAACAAGAGCATCAGACCTCCTATCATTTGTCACACATGTGGAAAGGAAAGACACATCTCAAGGTTTTGTAGATCTAGAACTCAAAAGCAAGATGAACCTAAGCAATCACTATTTGAAGAAAAAGGAGAAGTCAAGTTTATTCAAGCAAATGAAGATTCAAGAAAAATTTGGGTTGAAGTAAAAAGAAACAATGATGTTGACAAAGTAGTTGATGCATCCCTAGTGGACGTACCCTCTACTTCTACTTGAATAGACCTTATTGGTCTTAGGGGGAGCTATTCTAGCTTAGGACCCCTGCGTGGTTGGTATACTCACCTTTGAGTATGCGCCAATGAATTCATGGTTATAAACACATAATATCGCTATATGCATTCATGTATTGTCTAAAATGCATCAGGATCAAAGTTTCAAAATCTCTGAGTAATCTGCGTATGGTTGCAAACATTAAATGCAGTAGATTATATAAAAGAAAGTAAGTGTTTGATCTTCTTCACACTTGCATTCGAGAGCACAGAATTTGGAGAGCATTGGAGCACTAGACATCAAGGCATGGAAGCATAAAATATTTGGTAGTTAAGCGAATGGATAAGAAGTTTGGAAGGGAACCCTACTTAAGAAAGTTCCAAGTAAGTATGGCGACCCTAGTTGTGTTTGATATAGAAGAGAGGAAGAGATTTGTATTCAAGAAGAATCCATTCAAATCCATACTGGATGATGTGGAAGGGGCTTTCTCCAAAACCCTGCTAGGTGTTGTTCACGTGGAAGATATCCGCACGTATATTTATTGTAAGAAGGAAACAGTAGGAGATATCAGCATAGCCACTCATATGGGATCTATGATGAAACCTAACTACACATTCAAGGTTGAGTTCGTGCACTTGATTGATAACCCTATTTTTGAGTACTCTAATGCACATGAGTTTGATGAGACAGAATGGGTGAAGATTTTGTTAAGCAGAATACATGATGATCTTTATTGGATTGGTGAGGTCCCTGTGCGTATCACTATAGACCTAATCCATGAATTAATCAGACTTCCTAAGACTGGACCACTTTTTCCTACTGGTAAGGATGTCAAGAAACAAATTGAACAAGTTTTCCTATCTAGAAGTGACAAGCGTGGAATGACAGTTGACCCTATTAAAGAAGATGACATAAAACTCTTAATAATGATACTTGGGTACAAGTTTCAGCAAGCAAGCAGGTTGAATAGTGTCTCTATAGCAATAGTCCTAGTAGTTATCAGAATGGTGAAGGATAATGCTCAATACAACTTGTGTGAGATCTTGCGTGGTCAATTGATTGACAACATTTGAATCATCAAGCATGATAGGAGCAAGACATTTAGGTTTCGATCTTTGATCATCTACTTGTATTTCCATATAGTTGGAAAGGTTGCAAACCTTTACCTAGATAGGAGCAAACCCATAATGTATCAAATTTCACTCAAGGTCACTTTAGAGAGCAGTGCAAGGGATGCCATGGATATAGATATAATGACACTTAGGATCAAAATGAAGAATAGGTTCAGATTATCTAAGAAGATAGTTGAAAAATATAAGGATACCATATGTTTCATGGTAGAAACAGATTGCACTTGCATGGAGGCAATTGAACCTAGAACCAAATGGATTCATCCTCTTGGTTATGAAGTGGAAGAACATGTGCTAGAAGGATATGCGCAAGTTCTATTGTCAGTACCCAAAGATCCTAATGAACCTAGATGGGGCAATTACAGAGAGAAGACCAATGAAGTGGATACTATCTTACACAGTGCTGATAATAAAAGGAAAGCATCCAAAATTACATCTAACATACTGAAAGTTCATGGAGTCACTCAAGAAGATCTTGACAAAGCCAGAGATGCCAAGATAGCAAAAGAACTTGAGAAAGTTGAACAGATCTAGAAGAAGAAGAAAGTAGAGAGCACCTTTGTGCCCTCTACCACCATTGACTTAGATTCAGCTCCACTGTCTACACCAAGAAAGAAGACTAGAGGAAGAAAATAGGCACCCACAAATCACCCATCCTCAAGGAACACTCAGAGCAAAGCAAAGAATACTCAAGCTCCTCCTGAGGTAGGATTTATACCTAGTCTAAATGTTTTGAGGAACAAGATTTTAAATGAAGGGAGATTAGATACACTTTCTAAAGTCTATGACAAGTATCAAGAAATTGATAAGACTGAGATACACTCTATGATCATATCTCATATGATCAAGTTCAAGAAGACAGTTCTTGAACTCAAGACAGTGATACCAGATCACTTATGGAACATGTTGGAGATCATGAAAAGACATGCAATTGAGGAAGACATGAGGATAAGAGAATAAAAATTGGATACTCTTCTTCCTGTATGCTCGCATGATGAGAAGGCTATATTATTAGATCTGGTGAAGCCTCATCTCTGAACTAAGACAAGGACCCTACAGATTATGAACAAAAAGTATGAGAAGATAGGTAATGAGACTGAAAAGGCATTTTCACAAGTGTTTATGGATAGACACATGTATCCACCAATGGCGCCTATAGAAAAAGTTACTCCACCTCCTCCTAAACAGGTTACAAAACTAGTGATTCAAATAGCACCTATGACATGTCCACAGGTCTCAGCGCCCATAGTGACAATAACTTCTAATATAGAAAAAGAATAAGAAGATACCATAGTGGTTGATAACATCAAGATATCCATGACAACATCTGAAAAAGATATGGACACAATTGATAAAGCATTTGTAAGCACTGAAGCAATGTGCACTGATGATACCTCTGCACAATAAGATGAAGTTCCCATCAATGATCAAATTGACATAAATGAAGAAAAAGATACTCAAGATGATACTCAAGGTGATCAGACACAAATGAAAGAGATACTTGTTAAGGTTGAATGCATGGATACCAGTCAAAACACTATATTCTCACCATCCACTCAACCATCTACCTCATTGTTGTCAAGGTTAACTCCTGATTCAGCAAGTTTGGATGCATGGGAAGAAGAAGACCTAATCAAGATCAGCGTTATTTCTATGGAAAAGGAAAAAGAGAAACAAGTGATGAGGAACCCTCTCTTTTTGGAAACAGTGAACATTTTGAATGACTTAGTGCCTGCTGATCAGAAAGTAGCCAAAGTCCAATCAATTGAAGATGTAGACAACATTTTGACAAAATTCAAATCACACTTTATAAGCCTAGTAGATTCAGCTACTAATATTGTTGAAGATGAATATAAGAAGGAGAGACTAAATTATCTGGTAAAGAACTTTACCTTAGACTTGAAATCCTTAAAAATTGGGCAATCCATACTGAAAGAATTGGCAGCTAAAGGCAAGAGAGTCATAGCAAACTGCATGGATAGAGTGAAGTTCACCTCTGAGCTCACCAAAAGGTAGAAGAGGTAGAGTTAATGGTGGATAGCATAAGAAAATCAATTGAAACTTCCACGTAAGACATGAAAATTTGCAATAATGTCTATCAAGGACAGTTGGATAAAATTGAGAAGGCAAAATTAGAAATCAGCAAGATAAGAATAAGACAAACCCAGTTGAGAAATGCACTTGCGCCATCTCTAGCAGTCCTTAATGAGAACATCAAAAATATTGATGACACCATGGTGACATATGATCAAGTTCCTTGCATGGATCTGATGAAAATGGAGAAACTGACATATGCCCTATCCGCGCATCTTCAAACAGTTGATGCTAGGAAAGTATTTTGGCAGAAAGAGATCCAATCTCTTCAAATTGTGTACCCTGAAGTTTACATGGAGTAAGTATGCAGAAGACTTACAATTTTTTGTACACCTTTGTCATTAATGTCAAAAGGGGATTAATATAGAATGTGTCTATGCAGAGAAGTATATGTATATATTAATAAAATGTTATGATATACAGTCATTTTTTTTGTTAAGTCATTTTGAGTAACTTGGCCACATTCCTTTGTTGCCATAAATGACAAAGGGGGATATTGTTGGCAAGTTGACTAGCTAAGGATGCATGACTCATTTTGTGTTGTCATCATGGAAACAAAGTCATGTTTAGTTTCTTTCATGAAAGACAAAATGACCAAGTAAGGAAAACAGGGTAGATAGAGATACTCAGCGATCAGCACATCAACGCATGTGCAAGAGATCGATTCAGCTTATGCGTGTTTAGATATAAGTTTTATGACATGTGTACATACTACATCTAGACACGCATAGTATGGAACTATAGTATGAAAAAGTTACAGACAGATCAATAGACTAGCAGTCCAGAAGACAGAGCATGGAAGCCGACTAAGTGTTTTGATCAGCGTGTATTATTTTGTTATGTAATGGCTAAGCACCTTTGGTTATATGATTGTAATAATTTAATTAGAATTGTAGTAAACATGCTTGAGCTGACTTGTTCGGAGGTGTTGTATATTTTGTTTTAGGGTCGACTAGTGTTTTGTTTTGGGTCTCGCCTATTTGGATTTGAATATATAAGTATGTAATGTAAAGATATGTTACAAGCATCAATTATCATGTAAGAGGAAGATACAAAAGAGACATATAACAAAGTCAGTATATGATATAGCTCTTTAAGAGAGTAAGAGAATTTGCGCATACCCATAATTGATCAGACAGCAGTGTCATCATAGTAGTTCATTTTGATATAGTGCATATCATCTTTTAGAAGGTTGTAGCCTTCATCTTATTGGGCAGTGAGCCATATACCTTTAATGGGGTTTTGTAAAAGACTCCTAATAGGGTCAGACCTTTAACTAGGTCATTGTACTCATATTGTAAAGACTTCTTCTAACATGGCAAAGGAACTCTCATAGGTTCATTATACTTAGTACAATATTTGTGGGTACTAATTTCCACTGAGGTTTTCCTCTTATCAAGGTTTCCCCGTAATCATATCATGTGTTATGATTTCTTATCTTAAACTTCATTCTATGTATGTTTGATTTATGTTTAAGTTACTAAAAAGTAATTAATAGACAAACACTGATTCACCCCCCCCCCCNATCCCCCCCCCCCCCCCCCTCTCAGTGTTTCTAACAAACAAAAAAAAAAGGGAAATATCTTCATGGAAAGGGGATTTCCTTGGTCAATCCCATGTATAAGAATCAACATTTAAATGAAATAAGGAAATTTCATAAACAAGATAAATGTCAGATTTACCTTGCATGGGAAACCCTCATTGATGGATGTAGAAATTTGTCAACTCTAGAAGGATGTTTGTATTCTTGGAAGATTTTGTAGAATAAAGAATGCCTTCACAAAAGAAATGGATATACACTTGCGAGTCCTAGATCTTCAATGAATGTATGCTTAAAATCATGGATGGAGAAGAGGAATGGATCTTCTTACTTGCTTGAGAATTCCTCCATTAGGTCTCCATGGGAGAGAAACTTTCATCAAGGAGAGAATATTTCCTTTGTTTTAATGGAAGAATACTTCAAGAGATAGATATCTTCAATGGATGCTTGCCTTCAAATCTTGAATCAACCACCTTAATTGCACAACTTGAATTCTTGCACTTGAAATATATCTTGCATATGGATATTTTGCATAAGGAATTGATTTCATAATAATAGTGGATGTAAGAGTCAGAGGAGAGACCCTCTTTTATACTTATTTAGGGATTCAAAATTTTTAGGCTGACCGAACTGAGATCGGGGAATAAAACACCAATGCATTGGGCCCAGAGCCCACTTAAGAAAAACCCCCAAGGACAAGGCCAATTTGGGTTAGCCTTGTCTAGGAAAAGGCTTACTTACATCAGCCTAGTCTTGGAGGGGTTAATTTAAAAGTGATTTTAGGACTTGAGAAGTGTGTAAAGTCTTGGGGAAAGAACATGAAAGATTTGGGGAATCAAGCATAAAGACCTTTGGATCTACGAATCAATAAAATGGGGTCTAGTAGGTCCTAAAATATATTTAATGAATGGGTTCTAAATTTTAGGATGATACATTTATCCCCTACTTTAGCAAGAGTATGATAAAATTTCATGCTCGTGGTAAAGTAGATCAGATGGATAAGGCAATCTCATTAAGGTTAAGGAGATAAAGAAAAATCAAGACCCCAAGTGACTTAAGTCCTCATCAAAACTAAAACCAATAAGAGTTTGTCTTATTGTGAACCACACAAGGAAAGTGCTAAAAAATATGGAATTCAATATATTAT
Source organism: Thuja plicata (assembly GCA_018584345.1). Taxonomy (NCBI): domain Eukaryota; kingdom Viridiplantae; phylum Streptophyta; class Pinopsida; order Cupressales; family Cupressaceae; genus Thuja; species Thuja plicata. The sequence continues at coordinate 1,516,820 of MU225869.1, read as the reverse complement.
AAATTTTTATTATGGTAGTCCAATCCATCAACAAGGATCAGTCCTTAAAGGAAATTTATTCCAATAATGGATCTAGCATTGATGCAGATGGTCTAGTCACTTAGAAATACATAGGGAGTTATACTAGGTTTTATCTCTATTTGGTACCTGTTAAAGGTCACCACTCTCCAAACACTTCCAAAAGGCTTCTGCCATTTATTAAATTTCCCTTATTTCACCTCCTTGTGACCAATCTCAAGAGTAATACATTCACCATGTGAGTTCCACTACTCACTCTCAAAACCTCACACTTCCCTAAAAGATTACAAAGAAACAACCAATGTATTTTAGGATCTTGACCTTATTATGATAGTATTACTTGTGTAATTGTCTTATAGTATTTTGACATGCCCAACCAACCAATCAGACCCCTTGGATACAACCCCAACCTCTTCAGTCATCACTTTGCACAATTAGGCCTATTAGGAGACCTAGTAGCAAGTAGGCCTTCAAAATGATTTTTTTGTCTCTAACTCCCAAAATCCATTAACAAGAGTAAAAAAATGACATTTTTGGATACCCTTTATTGATACATGTGTTATCCCAAACCTCGTTTTTGGGTCCCCTTGTTTGACTGGTCAAACCTTCATTTCTCAAACAGACATAATAGGCCTTTAAGATCACTTTTACAAATAATGTATGTGGAAATGAATTTAAATATTCACACCACTAGTTGGGAAGGATCTTCATACACCTAAAAACACTAAATCCAATATTTTATTAATCCTATCACTTCATTATGTACCTTGGCACATCAATTTGCAGCCACCTAACTAGTCACATAGGGATGCCTAACCCTAATTTGCACATTTCTTCATGAAATTATCTTTCTCCTGGTCCAAAAACTCTAAAATATATAAGTATACATATAATAATCTCATAACACTATAAATTAGATTTTTCTAATGGTGAAATGAAGAGATTTCCAACATTTGGTGACAAAACTCTAGTTGGTTAGGGTTTATGGATTGTTTCTACTAAAATTGATGGATCTCTCTCCTTCAGTCACCAAAACACATGAAACCAATACCAAATGAAATATAGACTACCAATTTACATTCCAAAATCAGTTTGAGACCTTTTCCAATCTGTACTCATCAGTATAATGCTCTACAATAGGGAAAAACACAAAATTCTCTTGAACCAAAAGCATTTTTTTATTCAAAACTTCATCAAGTCTTCTACATACACTTCCATTTTACCTTATAGGCCTCAGATTAATTTCCTAGACCTATTCCAATTGATCCAATTAAAATTTTAATTTTTTGGTTGTTGGTTTACAAAGTTGCATAAAATGTTGTCAAAGTTGTAATGCAACTTTTTGACAACTTTGACAATTTTGTAATTTTTTGCATTAGTCACATTGAACCCATAAAAAAATAAAGAAACTATTAAAAATGGACCCTTATGATCCAGGAATAAAATAAATCACCATAGACACCCATTTTACATGCTTGGGTGATGTTTGACAAAAGTTGACCATCTATGTCCTGATAGGTTACGTGACTAGGTTTTGACCCTTAGGTCTTGTTACAACAAGATTGACCTTGTGAGGCCTTATTAAAAGTTTTTAGACATGTCAAAAAACAAAAATAAACATAAAATACAGACCCATGTTTTAGTTCCATGGATCACATTTGTTCTCTTGCACCATATTCTCCTGGGTGAAGAGAACTCAAGTCCCTTGAGTGGCCAAATCTACAACATCAGTTCCATGCTTCAAGATATCAACTTCTGACATCCAAGTGGCTTTAGACTTAGGAAAACCTTCCCATTTGAAAATTTATTCCTTATAGGTACCTTTCCTTATCTTTTTAACTACCTTGGAATCAACGATGCACTCCAATTGCAAGGGCTTACTAGGAGGAAACTCCTTAACCCCATCACTATCATCATCAACAAGATTAGCCCTTGTAGCATCACCTAGAATAGAATAACCCCTGAAAGGAAGAAAATTAGAGATATTAAATATGGGAGAGATGCCAAGTCAAGGAAGAATTTCAATTTCATATGCATTGGCCCCAAAGTTATGCACAACCCTACAAGGACCAATCTTCTTCATGAGTAATTTTGAAGGGTGACCCTTAGGAAAATTTTCCTTCTTCAAGTAGGCCATAACCAAATTTCCTATTTTGAATTGAAAATCTCTCCTTATGACATCTTCCCTTGCTTTGTACTTTTCTTCACTTTGTTGAAGAGTGACTCTGACTTGATCACGATTGTCATTTATGGTGATAGAAAAATCCTCACCTTGTGCACTTAATCTCTCCATGCCAATGATATCCCTCAACTCCAAAATTCCTCTTGGATGGTTTCCATAAATAATTTTAGAAGGAATCTTTCTTGTACTCCTATTTGTTAGAATAACTGAGAGGGGGGTGAATCAGTGGCCTCAAAAATATTCCAATAAATCAACCCAAAAAACTTAGTACCACAATATTAAGCCTCTAGTTATCTTCAGTCCTATAAGATGTATGCCTTCAAATAAACTTATCAAATAACTACTACTCGGAGTTCACTGTTAAACCTTATTCTTAATGTTTATTGAATAGCAGTCTTTCATTTACTAAAAACACAGTAAATTGCTTAGTTTATACTGATCAATCTAGATTATTTATGTGTAATGCAAAACACTAAAGTAATGACTCATAAACACATTGACACATGGATTTTTAATGTGGAAAGGGAAAAAACACTTGGGATCGGTAACCCAAAATTTTCACTCTTCTAAAGTGAGCTCGGTGAAGAGCCAACCCAGTTAAAGATTACAAACATACTATTAGGTGTGACCTTGTTAGAGGATTTAAATAGAATAGCTTATCACTAGATATCAGGCATCTCTATGCTACCTTCTGTGACCAAACCCAATATATTTTTTCAAATAGTATCTGGCATCTCATCATATCTTTGTGATCAAACTATTTGATACTCCTTGGGATGTATCTCAATATAAAAAGGATTGATAAGTCCTGCTTGGTTAAGAGACTTTCTGAATCAATGGTTAAACTGAAATAGTAAATGATCTATTCACACATACAACTTAAACTTGCATATTTTCAGATCTATTGTAAGCTCATAATACCTTTCTAATCAATGTCCTCTTTTTAATACCTTTGCTCCACTTCTTTCTTCTCAGTGATGTTGTGCTTCTATGTTGCTCGGTGTCCACAAAAATCTTTAGCTCTATCCTCAACTTGATTGATCGAGGCTGTATGAAGTTGTTCTTCATTATTTTCTCTTTAGCATCCTTCTTTTTCATTCACTCCCCTAATTCATAATGAATTAGATTGTCTCTTTATAGACATGATATCATCGTTTCTTACTTCTTGATTTTATTGTTCTTGGCATGATCTTCAATCTTAGCCAATCTTTCTTTAAAGCTTAAATCAAGTTTTATCTCGTAGAAATCTTCTTGCCAACTAGATAAAACAACTTTAAATCTTTTACTTACCTCTGGCTTTAACTTGTTGATGATAACAATCTCAAAAACCAGTTAAGTCTATCTTTAGCTTTTCCAACTAAGTATTTTTTCATTTCTGAACTTCATTTCTTTTTGGTGTTTTAACTCTTTGATAGCTTTGGTCAACACTCTAGTTCTCCTCAGTCTTCTCCATCAGTTTTTTCTTTCCATCGGGGTTGTATGTCCGTCAGGCATCACTGCAAAGTTTTTCTCATCGGTTAACACTATAATTTTGGGCATCGATAATGCTTGTGATTCTTCTCATCGATAATGCTTGTCAGTTTTCTTTCTCGGGCATCACTGTGACTTTGCTCTCAGGTTTCTCTATCCTTTGGGTTCCTCTAGCCATTAGTTTCTATAGTCACTTAGTGAATGTTGGTCTTTTATGCATTTCTGAAAGCATAATCTTTATCTCTTTGATTCTCTAAATTATTTGACACTTTGAATATAACTGATCAGATTATATCAAGTTGACATTAATGATAATACAATGCATTAACTGATTTTGGTGATCAACTTAACATCTTCAAACATTCAATCAGTTACATGGAATCAATTTCTTCCTTTGGCATTGATGGAAACACACTACATTATCACACTATATTATTACTAATGCAATATGAAATATATCAATTTAAGTTCATCAATCTCTCCTATTATAACTAATACAAATGTTTGGCTCTTGGTAAGATCATATAGCTAAGATTTGTTTCTTGCGGAGTGTGTTCTTCAATCTTTAATCTCTTTACTGGATAGATGTATCATCTTCTCCCTCTATTCCTGATATGTGCTCTGCCTTGACTATTCCTCTCCTTGATAATCTCTTTTTCTTTTGACAGCAATCTCTCCATTAGTATGTATTCTCTCCCTTTTGTTACTTCTCTCCCTTAGATGTATATTTCATATGTAACCTCTCCCTTTGGATAAAGATTAACTCTCCCTTTGAATTCTTAGGAACTTCTCTCCATGGATAATGATATAATCTCTATTTGATAAGGAGATAATCTCTCCCTTTTGATAATGAGATAATCTCTCCCTTTTGATAATGAGAATATGCTCTCCCTTTGACAACAATGCCAAACAATTCTTCCATATCATCTTCCATCCCTTTTTATAATATACTCCTTGAATTTCCCTATCCATCAGCAATACATTGACTCTAGTGTTCGGTGTAGATTTGTACCTTGTTCTGTACAGATGTATCTTTTGTAGTCCATCATTGTGCTTGCATCAACATGAATGATCTTCTGATTTGTGTGTAGGCTGATACAACCTCCTAGTCAGCTTACTGACTGATAGACAAGGGTTGTACCCCTAGTCTCTATCTCAGGTACTCAAATGTATCTTTCGGCAATGGCTTGGTGAATATATCAACTAATTGTTCCTTTAATTGAACATATTCTAGTATCACTTATTTTTCTTGTACTTTTTATCTTAAATAGTGATACTTGATTGATATATGCTTAGTCTTAGCATGCATGACTGGATTCTTAGAAATGTTAATTGCACTGGTATTATTACAGTAGATAATCATTGGTTCAAGAATCTTCATTTTCATACCTTCCAACAACTATTTGATCCATGCAATATTAGAGCAATTTGCAGCAATAGCCACATATTCTACTTCTGTAGTAGACTGGGAGATGCATCCTTGCTTCTTGCTGATCCATGTGACAAGTCTGTCACCCATGAAGAATGCTCCTCTAGTTGTGCTCTTTCAGTCATCAATATTTCCACCCCAATCAGCATTTGTATAGACTTGTAGCTCAAATTTTCCTTCTCTTTTATACCATAAGCCATAGTCCTCGGTGTTCTTTATATATCTCAGAATCCTCTTGACAACAGTCATATGTGATTCTTTGGGATTAGTAGAGAATCTTGCACCTATTCCAACTGCATGTGCAATATCTGGTCTAGTATGAACAACATACATTAGTTTGACAATCATTGATCTATAAAAGGTCTGATTTACCTCATTTGACTTATCTTCCTTTGTTATCTTACATCCGATAGCCATAGGTGTTCCAACTAGTTTGGAATCTTTCATCTTGAATATCTTCAACACTTTCTTGATGTATTTGGACTAGGTGATATATATGCCTACATCTTTTTGAAGAATTTGTAGACCATGAAAGAATTTGATCTCCCCAAACATAGATATTTCAAACTCTTTTCTCATTTAATTTGTAAAGGATTTGCATAATATTTCATTACCCCCAAAAATTATATGAACAACAAATATTTCAGCAATCAAAATATTACCATTAGTATCTTCTTTTAAGTAAAGATTGATATTTTCACTTGTTCTTACAAATTCAATGCTTATAAGATAGGAGTGAATTATTTCATACCAAGATCTAGGCACTTGTTTCAATCCATACAAGGCTTTATGTAGTCTACATACCATGTTTCTCCTTTCTGGATCAACAAACCCTTCTGGTTGTTCAATGTATACCTCTTCTTCTAGTATTCCATTTAGGAATGTTGATTTGACATCCATCTGGCATACCTTGAATCCTTTGAATGCAGCATAAGCAAGTAAGATTCTAACTCCTTCTAGTCTAGCAATGGGTGCAAAGGTTTCACCATAATCAATACCTTCTTCTTCTCCATACCCCTTGCATACTAATCTTGCTTTGTTTCTTGTGACTTCTTCATTCTCATTCAGCTTGTTTCTGTACACACAAAATAGTGCACTTCTATAAATCCTTACATGCAAGGAAACTCAAGAATGAGCCCTCACAAATCGATCCATATCTCTCTATGCATGGAGTTGCAAGATTTATAAAAATTGCTCTCAGCTAGAGCTATAAACTCATGACCTTGCCAAT
>MU225869.1:1496722-1509808 GCA_018584345.1 Thuja plicata | reverse complement strand
ATTACAATTTGATCAAGGAAATTGATTTGAATTGAAAATATTCCAAAGCATTGATTCATAAATTTGATAAATTGATAAAATAATAAATGGGGCCCAAAGTCTAGGCGACCATTTTAGGGTGCATACAGTTTCTGAATATCCATTTGGTACCGATGACATTATAGGCATTTGGTCTTGGTACTAGTGTCCATGTACTATTCTTCTCAATCTATTCTATTTCTTCATTCATAGAACTGACCCATTCTTCATTTTCAAGTGTAGTGTTAACAGATTTAGGCTCAAAATCACAAAGTAAACATCTAGTGTTTAGTGACTTACTTCTTGTTCTCATTCCAGCCTTCTTGTCTCCTATGATCTGATTTTGTGGATGATGTCTTCTGACATACTTGGCAAGTTTTGTTTCAGCTCTTTGTCCATCATTTTGATTATCTTCTTGACCTTCTTTCTGGTCTCCATCACTTGGTACATCATCTTGAGTATTGTCCTAATTTTTGGTAATTGCAGCCTGATACTCAGGTGCAATGTTTTGTTACTTGGGAGTGATACATTGTTTCTCAAGTAGAGTGTCAGGTTCTTCAGTGTAAACAAACCTGTTGTAGTCTTCTAGTTCTTTTTTGCTTTCCTTATCATTCTTCTCTACAAATTCATCTATTCTTACATTTTCACTTTCAATGATCTTATTAGATGACTTGTTAAGACATTTAATGTGTAGATAGTAGTACTAATAGCTTCCCTCCATAAATTTTGAGTGATTCTTTTCACAAACGTCAATGTTCTTGCATAGTCAACAATTGATCTATTTCTCCTTTCAGCAATTCCATTTTGTTGTGTGTTCTCAGTGCAGAAACCTATCTTTTAATTCCATGCTCATTGCAATAGTTAGTGAATTCATCATAAAAAAATTCTCCTCCTCTATCTGACCTTAAGCATTTCAATTCTTGACCACTTTATTTTTCTACCATAGCCTTATACAATTTAAACATCTTGAATGCTTCTGATTTATCTTTTAAGAACGTAAATGTCATCATTCTAGAAAAATCATCTACAAAGATAATGAAATACCTATCTCCATTGTAACTCTTTGTCCTCATGGGTCCACATAGATTAGTATGGACTAATTCTAGAATTGCATTAGATGTATGGGCTTTAATCTTGTAACTAGACTTTGTCATCTTACCTTTTTGACAATTCTTGCACATGATATGCTCGGGCTTTGACATGCTCAGTAAGCCCCTGACTTTTCTTTTATTTCTTATCTTTATCATGTTGTCAAAATTCACATGACATGATCATTTATGCCACAACCATATGTCTTTGTTTCTAGCCATTAAAAAAGTGGTGTTAATGTCATCAAGATAGAAAAGGTTACCTTTTGTCTGTTCACCAGTTTTGATCAACCTTCCTAATTAATTGAAGATATTTGCCTTTTTATTCTCAAATGCTACTTGGTGACCTATATTATTCAGCTGTGAAACACTCAATACATTGTAATTCATTCCTTTTACCCAGTAAACATTTTCACATTTGATCAGGTTATTCAACATTATGGTTCCTTTACCTTCAACTGGGCAAGGTGTGTCATTACCCATTCTTACTAATCCACCATTATAGTATTCAAAAGTTTCAAACTTTTTCTTATCACCGGTCATGTGGTGAGTGTAGCCACTATCTATAATCTAGACATCATTCTTACTAACCTTAGATATGAGTATAGTTTCTACATACCTTTCTTCTTCATCTAAATCATCCTTCATGGATACAAATACCATCTCAATGTCTTCTTCTGATTTGGTGTCATTATCATTAGCTCTGTTCTCGGCTAGGTAAAAAGCTTTCTTTCCTTTGTCCTTGTAGTCTTGGGTATCTCTTCTGTCAGATTGTCAGTTTCTTAGGTAATCTCTATTATCACCTTAGTCAAACTTATTTTCATATGTTCTTTCATTACTTCTGTCATATTTTCTTCTGTTAGGACATCTTATAGAAAAGTTTCCAACCTCTTTACAATTAAAACATACAAGTGGTAATTTACCTTTGTATCTACCTTTTCCTCTCTAAAATCTTTTTTCCATTATTGTTTCAATCTCATCAAGTCACTGATCCTCATTATCACTTTCACTATCATTTCTAATAGTGTGTCTATGACTTGACTTACTTATTTTCAAAGAACATTTGAATGCAGACTCTATAGATGGTAAGACACTATTATCAAAGTTATTCATCTCAAATGAAATCAGTCTACCAATCAGACTATCTAGAGTAGCTTTATTTTTTGCAACTACTCTCATTTCTTGTATAGAAGATAATCTAATATCATATAGAGGAAGTAAGATTCTTAGGATTTTCCTTACCCTTGTCTCTTCTTCAAGTACACCTCTAACTCCTCGGATAGCATTGACTACCTCTTTGATTCTATAGCTATACTGAGTGATATATTCTCCTTCTTTCATCCTTAGGTCATCAAACCACCCTCTTAGTCTTTCTTCCTTGGCTCTTAGTACATTAGCATCTCCTCCATGTACCTACTTCAATTTATCCCACATTTTCTTTGCAGAGTTGCAGGTTTTGACATCTTCAAATTGAGCATCGAAGAGTGAGGAAGCAAGCTCTATTATCATACAATTATGTTCATGTTTTTCTCTCAATTTCTCAAGAGTGTGAGGTCTTGTAGGCAACCCATATTCGGTATCAAGGTGTTGAGTAACATCATTACCAATACCTGATAGGTGGATTCTTATTATGCTTTTCCATGATGCAAATTTGTCTTTATTCAACTTGGGAACATCTCGGTTGTTCATCTTGTGATCTTTTTCTTGAGTTCTTAAACTCCCTTTATAAGCACACAAGCTCTGGTATCAATTGTTAGAATAACTGAGAGGGGGGTGAATTGTGGCCTCAAAAATATTCTAATAAATCAACCAAAAACTTAGTACCACAATATTAATCCTCTAGTTATCTTCAATCCTACAAGATGTATGCCTTCAAATAAACTTATCAAATAACTACTCGGAGTTCAATGTTAAAACTTATTCTTAATGTTTACCAAATAGAAGTCTTTCATTTACCAAAAAAATAGCAAATTGCTTAGTGTATATCAATCAATCTAGATTAGTTATGTGTAATGCAAAACACTAAAGTAATTACTCATAAACACATTGACACATGGATTTTTAACATGGAAACCTTGTTAAGGGAAAAACCACTTGGGACCGGTAACCCAAAATTTTCACTCTTTTGAAGTGAGCTCGGTGAAGTGCCAACCCTGTTAAAGGTTACAAACACAGTGTTAGGTGTGACCTTGTTAGAGGATTTAAATAGAATAGTTTGTCACTTGATATTGGGCATCTCTATGCTACCTTCTATAACCAAACTCTGTGTAGTTTGTCAAATGGGATCTGGCATCTCATGCTATCTTCATGATAAAAAATTTTGATACTCCTTGGGATGTATCTCAATATAAAAAGGAATGTTAAGTCCTACTTGGTTAAGAGAATTTATGAATCAATGGTTAACCTAAAATAGTAAATGATCTATTCACACATACAACTTAAACTTGTAGATTTTCATATCTATTGCAAGCTCATAATACCTTTCTGATCAATGTCCTCTTTTCAATAGTTTTGCTCCACTTCTTTCTGCTCGGTGATGATGTGCTTCTCTATTGCTCACTGTCCAGAAATATTTATCTCTTTCCTTAGCTTGATTGATCAGGACTGTATGAAGTTGTTCTTCATCAGATTCTCTTTATCATCCTTCTTTTTCATTCACTCACCTAATTCACAATGAATTAGATTGTCTCTTTATAGACATGATATCACCATTTCTTACTTCCTGATTTTCTTGTTCTTGGCATGATCTACAATCTTATCCAATCTTGCTTTAAAGATTAACTCAAGTTTTATCTCATCGAAATCTTCTTTCCAACTGGATAAAACAACTTTAAATATTTTACTTATCTCTAGCTTTAACTTTTTGATGAAAACAATGTCAACAACCAGTTAAGTCTATCTTTAGCTCTGCCAGCTAAGTATTTTGTCATTTCTAAACTTCAGTTATTTTCAGTTTTTTAACTCTTTGATAGATTTGGTCAACACTATAGTTATCCTCAGGCTTCTTTGTCGATGTTCTCTATCCATTGGGGTTGTCTTTCCATCGGGCATCACTGCAAAGTTATGCTCCTCCTTGGTTAACACTCTTATTCTGGCCATCGGTAATGCCTGTGATTCTGCTTGTTGGTTTTCTTGCTTGGCCATCACTGTGACTTTTCTCTTGGGTTTCTTTTTCCTTTGGGTTCCACTAGCTATTGGTGTTTGTAGTCACTTAGTGAATGTTGGTCTTTTATGCATTACTGAAAGCATAATCTTTATCTCTTTGATTCTCTGAAGTCTTTGACACTTTGAATATAACCGATCAGATTATATCAAGTTGACATCAATGAAAATACAATCCATTAACTGATTTAATGTCTTGCATTATCTTTCTACATTTTGGTGATCAACTTAACATCTTCAAACATTCAATCAGTTACATGTCATCACTATTGACAAATTCATTATAGGCATTTTCAGCTTGACTAATGACCAAATCCCAATCTTTCCCATGTTTCTTGGTGAGACATCTCAACAAATTTTCCAATGATCTATTTACAACTTCAGTTTGACCATCAATTTGAGGATGGTAGGTTTATGTGAAGGCTAATTGTGCCCCTAACTTTGTCCACAAATTAGTCCTCCAAAAGTGCCCAAAACATTTGGAGTCCCTATTTGTCACAATATTAAGAGGAATCTCATGAAGCCTCACAACCTCTTTAAAGAATAGTCCTACTATATGATTTTCATCATTTGTGCATTTACATGGAACAAAATGGGCCATATTACTAGACTTATCTACAATCACAAAGATTCTATCAAATCCCCTTGGTTTCTTGGGTAGACCTAACACAAAATACATACTTACACTTTCCCAAGGCCTATTGGGAATAGGAAGAGGTTGATATATCCCTGCATTAGAATAAATCCATTTGGCTCTCTAACAGATATGACAACTCTCCACAAACCTTCTGACATTAGATTGTACCTTTTGCCCAATGGTAAAACCTTGTAACCTACTTAAGATTTTTGTCAACCCCAAAATGGCCACTGAGGCTACCATTATGCTTCTCCCTAATGATGTTCTCCCTCAAAGATAATTTAGGCACATACAACAAGTTACCTTTGAACAAAAAACCTTCCTACAACATATATTTAGATAAATCAACATGGTAAGTCTTAGAAAAGTTCAAACAAAGCTCATAAATTTCCTTGAAATCACTCTTATCTTTATACATCTACTTAACTAATTCAATCCCCATAGTTTTCAACTAAATTTCTTGTATGGTGAGATCCCTTCCACTCAAGGCATATACTACCTTGCTTGATGTCCCCTTCTTATGTTTTATGGTGAGATTTAAAGGTTGCAATTACTCTACCCACTTGATGTGCCTATGATTTTGTTTCTCTTGTTCATTTAAGAAACTCAAAGCATTGTTATTGTGTATGATGAAAGCCTACCTATGTGGAACAAGCTCATACATGCAAAAATTAGGCAAATAAATCATTTAATTCTAATCTAACATGCTCATAAAAGCTTTAAACTACACAAAAGCTTCCAACATGACCTCTGATGAGCCAAACAAGTGCACCCAAGACTTGTTGATTTTCTCTTAGAGAGGAATGTGGGTGTTCTCTCCCAGCATAAAATAAAAATCCCACTATTGATTACTTGTTTGAGGTGATTGGTCCTACAATTAAAACTAATGGATTAGTGAAGGACTCAAGATCAAGTATGGAGAACTTGCCTCAAGATTTCACCATTGATGTAAATGGGGATTCAAACTATTAAACTAAGATGAAATGCAAGATTAATATAAGATTCATTCACAATTAACCTAGCATGTGATTTCTAGATTCAATAATTAACTAAGCATGAAAAACATGAAAATGAACTATGAAATTCTAGAGCAATACTAACATGATAACAATGCATAAAATGAAAAATGATTTTCAAGGATTGAGGCCTCCTATTTATAGATTTTTATAGGGCTTGGATGAGGTGGATCTTATGTGATATCCACATAGATTCCACATGGGATTGAAGATATATTTTTTCCATTAGTATGAAACAAAAAATATTTTTTAAACCGTCGGTAACACCAACACCAAAATTTAGGTTAGTGCAACCCGACAGACAAGTTCAAGTGAAGCTAACGACACAGTCCAACCTGAAAATGTTACAAGGGAACCTGACAGAATAAACCAATAGATAAAACCTGACAGAGGAACCCAACCATCAGAGTATAGTGCAACCTGACATAATAGATGACAGAGGAACCCGATAGACCAAAGAGCAACCCAAGCACTAGTCTACCGAGAGATAGTTAGAATCTCGAGAATTGTGGATCTGACTTCCACATCAGATAAAACAATTATGTTTTATATTTAGCTTTTCTATTAGCTTTAAATCCATTTCTTGAGGGACAATCAATGTAATTATAAGTGTTTTAATCAGTCTAACTGATTAGAAATATGCAAACTAGGAGATCAAGGTCAAGTTGTAAACCTTTGATCATAGAGTTATCATTGTAATATGTGAAAATCATATAGGTCAATTCATTGTATAAATAGATATGCAATCTATCAAAACACATGTGTGTGATGATTATTGTAGCTGAGGAGCCCATCTATGGATCAGACTAAGAGTTTTATGTAGAAGAACATCCAAGGATGAAATTAGTTATCAAGAACAAGAACCAAGGCTACTGAGCAGAATAGAGGTATTGATCAATCACAATAAGTGATAAATATAATTGTAATCTTTATTAGATCTGTAATTAGCAATTGTAGATTGCACATACTCAGGTCATTGAATATTTTTTACTACGTTCTAACAAGTGTAGCAAATAGAAGAAATCCTTGAGAATGGTGGATTTAACAATCCTTTGTAAATCTCTTAATCGAGTGCACACTAAACAATGTTTCTAAAGCTCTTAATAGAGTAGACCTTAACCAGTCTCTAAATAATACTCCTAACAGGGTAGATCATTATAAGTGATCAAAATTTTAAGCCTTAACCGACCCCTTCCATTCTGTAGATATTCAAGCTTTGTGGGTTTCATCCCCACCGTAGTTTTTACCTTCTAATAGGGGTTTTCTGGATTACCAAATCTTGTGTCTTGTGTCTATACATTTTGTGAATGTTTCTATGAATGTTTACATGCTTATTGAGTTAATGAATTGATATAACATACACAAATATAGAATAGCATATATGGTTGTTAATACAATTGATTACTAAAAGGATAAAGGTAAATTAATAAAAGTTTTGAGGGTATGGATTCACCCCTCCCCTCTCAGTACACCATTCCATTATTTACAACAATTGGTATCAAAGCTAGATATATTATTTGGAAAACTTTAAAGACTTAAGAGAAAATATCATACAATAGAAAGGTACAAGTTGGACAAGAGTATTGAGAATCAGAAGTTAGAGATATAGATCTTCTATAAAAAATGTAAAGAAGCTAGATTCAAGATGAGACAGCTACTGGATGAAATAAATATTATGGCATCTCACTACAATGAAACAGACTATCATGAAGAAGAGATACCTTATTTATTTGAGTCTTTAGGATCTAAATAAAGCAATACATTAGATACATCTGAAGGTAGAATTATAATCCTAAATGAAATCAATCAAAATCTAGCTAGACAAGTGAAATCTTTGCAAATCAATCAAGAAACACAGATGGTAAGAATGATTAAGGTTCTGAATAATGCTAGACAAGTTGAGCAAGAGAGAAAACCAGCTATTGATGACAGGAGGAAGATTACTAAAAAGCTACAAGAGAAAGAGTCAAAGATACAAAGACTTATAGAACATCATCATGAGATCACCAATCAAATTATTCTTATGAGTCAGGAGGCAAACCGAATGAACATAGAACTGAATGGAAAGATGGAAGCTATTGGTGAACAAAGAGAATAAAATGAAATACTGAAACATGAAGTGAGAATTCAGAAATAGCATAATGACATGATCAAGAGACCTGAAGAAAGCACAAAAAGGATGGATGATTTTCTGGATGGACAAAGGAGAGTCAATAGCAATACTAGACTAGGTTATACCGAGAATGGAGATTCACCATACCAAGTTGATCCAAAGAATGTCTACACAAATCCAAGACCAAAAAAGCATTCATGTAATCACTGTGGAAAACCAAGCCACATATCAAATGTTTGCAGGAGAAAACTAAAAGGTATTCCTAAATCCACACCTTCATTCATATGAAATTTTTATAAATGTGACAAGAAAGGACATAAAGCATATGAATGTAAATCTAATGTGAAACAACCAAATAAGGAAACCTACATGGACAAATACTGTTGTAACCACCTGAATTTGGTCTGCTACGACTATAGACCCTATTGGACCTAAGTGTGATCATACCCCCCAATTATGTCCAAACGACCTTGTTACTGCTTGGCATAATTCTTTTGAAATCAATTTAATCTCCTAAAGTGATCAAATCACTAAATTATTTACTTTTAGCCAAAATCAAAATCAATCAAATACATGGCTAAAAATGATTAATTACAAAGGAATTAAATAAACCCCTAAATCAATTATCCACTTGCAAATAACCCATTCCCCTAGCCTATTTTATTTAATTAAAATGGATATAGTCCCCTTAATTATTAAAAAGCAATAAAAATGCTTAAATAATTAATTCCTATATTCTAAATGAATTAAATAAGTTTAATTCATTTCATTTATATTTCCTTAAACCCCAAAATAACATTTTTCAACCACTTCTACCCTGGGTTCTAACTCATCTCAACCTATTCCCCACATGCTAATCTAATCTTCATTCTAATTCCTATCCTAAACCACCTCCTAATGTTGTCACATTCCATCAAGGAATGATTAAGAAATCAACCCACTTGAGAAAGTCAACTTTCTCAAGCATGACTTCTCTAAGGACCAACTTTCCAAGTTGAGCCTTACACCCTCCCATGCCTCTTAAATGAATTTCATTAATGACCCTTAATGGATATTCCCTCTTGCCCATCCCTCATTAATTCCCAAGGCATTAATGGCTCTTACACCTCATCAATGACCTTAGGGGCTCCATTAATGAACCTTGTCTCCCCTCTCTCTCTCCCATTCCTATATAAATTGAAGGGATTTAGAGCTCATAATAAGCCTCAAATTTTGAATAGTAGTATTGTTATGCCAAGATTTTGAAGGAATCTCAAAGCATTGTTATGCTACCCATTCCATCCTAGCTTCATACACACTCCATTAGTCACTTGCATGGTTATAATGCCCATTTTAGAATAATATGCATGCTTAAATAGTTAAATAGTTTGTTTTAAACTTAAATCTTTAATTCCTTTGTAATTAATCATTTTTAGCCATGTATTTGATTGATTTTGATTTTGGCTAAAAGTAAATAATTTAGCGATTTGATCACTTTAGGAGATTAAATTGATTTCAAAAGAATTATGTCAAGCAGTAACAGGGTCGTTTGGACATAATTGGGGGTATGATCACACTTAGGGAAAATAAGGTCTATAGTCATACCAGACCAAACTTAGGTGGTTACATTTGCCCCTCTTGGAATTGATGTGCGAGCAGTGCATTGATTCAAAGAAAGTTTTTGATTTTTGACTCCAGAAAGATTGAGAATTATGTTCTTGGTTGTTGAATGAAATGTTGATGAGATCAGTCTCACACTTGATCGAACCAAACTGATAGAATTGATCTTGAACTTGGTTGTCATCCAAAGGTCAATAAAATATTTTAAAGATACCAATTTTGAACTTGGTTGTCATCCAAAGATTGATAATACTGATTCTGAACTTGGTTTTCATCCAAAAGTCAATAAGAAGCTGCTAGGAATGTGTTACAGGGTTGTTTTTGGTCATTCAAGATCACATCCAGGATACGCCCTTGTACCGCAGCAAACGAGGCTCACATCCAGGATTTCCCAGGTCATTTTCAGTTTAGGATCACATTTGGGGACCATTTAATCACATCTGGTAAGTAAATTTGCATCCGGTTTTGTGTCATTTTCTATCTTTCTGGATCACATCTGGTGAACATTTTAGTGAACTACCTTGCCTAACCACTAACGTTTGTGTGTTTGAATTCTTTGGTCTTTTGAATAGCTTAAAAATTTCTTGCAAGTTGACATTGATGGTTCTTCATGGGAGTTTCTACATAACAAACTAACTCAGTTTTTCAAGTTTCCCAACCCCCATCTTGACCTCTATTTACTTGCTTTGAAAACTAAGGAACATTTTCCAATTTATCACTAAACTAACTAGAGGACTATGCTCTTTTCCTTTTAAGTAAAATTAGAAACTCACACATTAGTTTATGGGTTGAACAGAATTTGGATTTAATTGAACAAGCAATCACATCGTATAATTCTTTTGGGATCAGTAAATGAACAACACAAATCACTAAATCTTGTGGATCAAAGAACAAGCTCAACTGTATAATTCATTTTTGGGACATAGAAATTGAACAAGCAAACTCACTAAATATTATGGCTAAATAAACAAGGAAAATCTATTTTCAAGCATAGTGTTTTCATTAAAATAGGAACATCTAAATCAGGTACAACATTGCTTGAGGGAAAGAACCACTTTGCTTGAATTTTTTTTGGGAGAAAACGGCTTAGATTAGGAGAGTATGCTCTTCTTCTTTGGAAGAAACATAAATCTAGACATCCAAAGCTCGCCAATCCTTTGTATGTATATTTAATAGTAAAGGGCCTATCAGTTTAGGAAAAAATCTCTCGGGAATGACCCAAGTGAGGACAGGTTTTACGCCAACCCTTCCAACTCACTATAAATAGTTTCTTCCTCATAGGCTAAAGCCTTAGAAGATGGATCCAGTTTTGTTCATGGAATTTTGACATCATTCCTTGAACATTCTTGGGTATATGTAGAGTGGAGCTGCTTGAATCTTTCTTGCGAGACTACATACATTCAGGTACTCATAGGGCTATACGCCTGAATTTTGCCTTGTAAAGTTCTATGGGGGACAGTTTCAAACAGATTGCCCAATAATCTACAACTTAACTAAAATAATTCCTAATTCATCCTCGAAAGGGTGATAATCTTTGTGCAAGGCAAAAATTAATTTCCCCAAGACACTCATCATATTGTGCCCTCACTTACATTTGGATTCGGCTAATACAGCATCATGATTGGAGCCATTGTGTGCTTGGTGATGGATGTATTCTGATTAGCATTTGAGTGTGTACCTGAGTTAATGAGAAAATATTTTCATCCTCCACCTAGAGAATAGGAAAAAGATAAGTGTCTGTTTCACCCTCCTAACAATGCAAATATGTTTGACGTGCTTGAAAAATCACTAAAAATATTGTATAGTCAGAAAATGGAAGCACTTCCAATTTAGAATTTTTTAGCCTTCTGAGTAAATGGTTTGGGGTCATGACAAGCACCTTGACTGGGTTCCTGATCTTGACATGGTTTCCCCCCTATTTTGCCTTTCTGTCCACCATTTTTTGACCTGATTTTTGCATTCTGGGATACAGACCTATGTTTCTGGGATTTAGGGACAGGTTTGACCTCCTAGGATAGCGTTGACCTTGACCCTAACCTAGGATAGGGTTGACCTCAGCCCTAACCTAGGATAGGGTCAACCTCAACCCTATCCCAGGGTCCAAATCTCAGGAACTTTTAGTTTCTGGATGTCGGTCTTTGCAAAATTCTATTCCCGCTTCCAGGTCAGCTATTTCGGGTTCCGAATCAGTTGATTCCTAAATTATATTTAATATAGGTCCTCTCCTAGGGGTAAAGGCTTAAATGGTGATTTAATTATCCTATGTAGGCCTCCTTAGAAGATTTTACCCTAGTTTCATATAAAAGGGAGCTTTCTCCTCTCATTTTCTCTAAGCATCATTACGCAATTGAGAAGGATTTTCAAGTGTAATTCAAGCAAGCTAAGGAGAAATATTTCAAGCAAGCATCCATCCATTCTTAAGCATTCAAGCATCCATTTTCATTAAGGATATTTATTGGAGGCCATTGAAGGATTCAAGCTACATAGTGCCCGTTTGGTGATCTCTCCATCCACCTTCTTCCAAGCCTCTTCCAAATTCAAGAACCCATTCAAGACTTGGTGTTGGAGATCTACAAGTGATTGATTGAAGACATCCTACATGATAAATTCTAAATTCTAGATCCATTTGATGCATACATACTTGTGGATTCACGAATTTGAATCTTCCACAAGGGCTTCCATATAAGCAAGGTACAAGTTCGGGACTATAGATCTGAGACCAGATCTGGATACCCTTTTTAGATTTATTTTAGACTGTGTGAACAGGGACACTTTCAGAGTTGAGCAGATCGAGTTGGAAAAAGTGGTACAGGATCAACCTTTCTCATAAGACGACATCGGAACAAAAAAAGATTTTGGGTTTTGTTCGTCTCTACATTCTGGTTCAGTATCAACTATCAGCATTTCCAGAAATAGCCTATAGACCTCAGAAAATAGCATTCTTTGATATGCACTATTTTAAGGTTGGTACTTCATCTCATCCATTTCAATTCCTAGAACTATCATATACATTCCTTTTTAAAATGGGAATTTAAGATCTTTCCTCTTTGCTCTCATTTCCAAATGATTGATTCATTTGTGCATTGATCCTTTTTGGGTTGATCAATTTGGATCTTTCATTTGTGCATTTGAGATTGAAAGGATCATCTTATCTTCCCCACACATCACACAAACATCCACTTCTTTCAAATGTGACATCTTTTCCTATGTTATACATCTTAGTAACATTTTATATGTTACATTTTGGTGAACCCACGATAGACAACGCTTTCTTTTTGGTGTTAGATTTGCCTCTTGTGTTAGATATTACATGCATTTAAAACTAGATTTCTTTTATGCTCTTGCATTTATATGTCAAAAACAAATAAAAATCACAAATTTCTTTACAAAATACAAAAACATTTACACTTTTCATGCTTATAGATTTCATTTGAATGCATTTGGATGTATTTA
>MU225869.1:1451772-1492376 GCA_018584345.1 Thuja plicata | reverse complement strand
ATTGAAGGATTCAAGCTACATAGTGCCCTTTTGGTGATCTCTCCATCCACCTTCTTCCAAGCCTCTTCCAAATTCAAGAACCCATTCAAGAATTGGTGTTGGAGATCTACAAGTGATTGATTGAAGAAATCCTACATGATACATTCTACATTCTATATCCATTTGATGCATACATACTTGTGGATTCACGGATTCAAATCTGCCACAAGGGCTTCCATATAAGCAAGGTACAGGTTCGGGACTATAGATCTGAGACCAGATCTGGATACCCTTTTTGGATTTCTTTTGGACTGTGTGAACAGGGACACTTTTGGAGTTGAGCAGATCGAGTTGGAAAAAGTGGTATAGGGTTAACCTTTTTCATAAGATGACATCAGAATGAAAAAAAAAATTTGGGTTTTGTTCATCTCTAGATTTTGGTTCGGTATCAACTATCAGCATTTCCAGCAACAGTCTATAGACCTCAAAAAATAGTGTTCTTTGATCTGCACTATTTTAAGGTTGGTACTTCATCTCATCCATTTCAATTCCTAGAACTATCATATACATTCCTTTCTAAAATAGGAATTTAAGATCTTTCCTCTTTGCTCTCATTTCCAAATGATGGATTCATTTGTGCATTGATCCTTTTTGGGTTGATCAATTTGGATCTTTCATTTGGGAATTTGAGGTTGAAAGGAACATCTTATCTTCCCCACACATCACACAAACATCCACTTATTTCAAATGTGACATCTTTTCCTATGTTATACATCTTAGTAACATTTTATATGTTACAAACATAAACTCCTTCAAACAAGAAACCATATTCAAACCTTCATATACATGTGTTTTTCACTCACCAACAAGTCTCCAAACACGATCACAGATCAGACAAATTGCATGAACTTCCAAAATGCAAATTTCAAAACTGGCAAAAACTAACAAAGGCATCATAAAATCGCATCTTGTATACCCTGTATCACATCTGGTGTTTAGGATCACATCCAGTATACTACCTAACATTTGGTCAGCACACATTCTCATCTAGGATTTAGGCTCACATCTGGTGTCATCAGAGGCTCGCAACTAGGAAAAAGGGTATTTGCAGAAGTATTTCTTAAAAATTCTCAGTTGACTAGGATACCTTTTTGTCTCTTTAACTGGTTCCTATTGTCTTTTCTAGTATCCCTATTGAAATTTCAAAACTCTTTCGAACGTTTACCTTGCATGCTTAGTCAGTCTTTTACGATCGGTTCAATACGTGTGGTCTACCCACTTTCTACCATCAAATTGGTTCCCAACGCACTATCAAGGCATTCTAACCCTCTAACACTAGAATCATTTACATCCACCAACAACAAACAATTATTTTTACCTAGACACACCCACTTGAATGGTCTGAAACTCTCGCTTGCACTATTGGGAAACGTTGACAAAGTTGAGAAACAACTTCATTGTTAACACAAGATGCAACAATTACACATCTAAAGGATCAAAAGTGCCTCCTAAAACACCACACTTTCAAGGGGAAACATCTCATAGTTCCCTACTCGATCTAGACTCCCCACAAATGGATAGAGACACTCGCAGATGGAGTGAGGATTTTGAGGAGTATAACAATGGCAAAAGGCTCGAAGATATGGATGAAGAAGAAGAACCTAAATTTGATCGTCCCTTATTTGAGTCTGGCAGTGAGAAAAAAATCACTGAAGAAGAATATGAAAAACTCAAATAGAGAAAGAGGTTCCATAAAATAATGGAGAAAATGATTGACGAGGATAAAGAGAAATACTTCTTCCATCTAGCATCCATAGGTGTCAAATTACCTAAGGATTATGATGTGGAAAAGCTCAAAGAAAAGGAGGTACCAAATCCTATATCTATTCTCACCAAACAACTCAATTTGATGCAAACAGAGCTCACAAACCTCAAACAGGAGAAAGAGAAGCCCAAAACACAATACTCGTTGGACGCCATTTGTCCATTTCCTTTTGATAAGAGTATCACTATGATCCCATTTCATCCCAATGTAGCAAGACCAAAGTACAACAAGTACACAGGAGAAACTTACCCACACGACCATGTGAGGGAATTTCTTTCTCTAAGCATAGAATACATGCACGAACCTACCTATCTCATCTGACTATTTCTAGGAAGCCTAGGGGGAAATGTCATGGAGTGGTTCTCAAAACTGAACCCTAAGGTCAAGACATTTGAGGAGTTGATCCAACAATTCATCCAAAATTACTCCTACAACATCCAACATGATGTCACTATGATGGACCTATGTAATACCAAATAGAGAACTGGTGAATCATTTACACACTTCCTACAAAGATGGAGGAATATTTTTGCACGATATTCAAGGGTCATTCCTGAAACAAAGAAGATGGAGATCTCCATTAATAATCTAGTGCCTGAATTGAACTACGCTTTACAAATGAAAGACTCTCCAAGATTCGATAGAATGATTAAAAATTCCCTCTGTATTGAGGAAGTCATGGTCAAAAGGGGAGAGATCACCCTTCAAAATGAAAATAAAACCAACAACTCCAACTCCAAGCCTAAATGGTGGAAGCAAAACAAGAATGTTGTTAATGATGGATTATTTGATGCCTCTAAAATTTATCCTAAATCCAAGGTGTTCAATCTAACTAATAGGATGCAAGCAAGCAAGGATGCTAAAGTCATGACCCCCATACCCAAGGAAAACAATGATAATAACAAGGGTCAAACATGGACTTCAAAACCTCAAAGAACATTCACTCCTTTGGGGGAACCTCTTGAGACCATTTTGAAAACACTATTGGATAACAAAGTTCTCACAATCCTAGATTGCAAACCATGGGAACCAATGGTCAACCCAGGTGGTGGGATGATAATTCCTATTGTGTCTTCCACAAAAAAAATGGGCACAAGACTAATAATTGCCTTAAACTTAAGCATGTCATCCAAGACCTCAATGGAGGAGGTAAGATCAAAGTGGACAGACACACTACCAATGATTGCATTCAACAAACCCTTTCCTAACTATGACAAAGGAGAAAAATATAAAGGGAAAGGTAACAAAGTCAACTACACCTATTCCAACAATGACAGTGTGATTAATATGCTCAACATTAAGACTGAGTCAATCGATGTGGTCACAATTAAAGGTGTCTCATTCCACTCAAATGTCGTAACACAGAGCCAAGCAAAGGTCACAATCAAAGGACCTCCAAAACTGACACCGACATCCAAGGTTCCTATTGTAACTATTCCTAAACCAGCAGCAAAACATATGGTTACTATTCCTAGAGAAAAATATGACTTGGTAGACCAATTGCAATGAATCTCTGCCAAAATTTCCATTTTTGAGTTGCTCAAGATATCCATAGTACATAGGGAAATACTAGAACAAGCTCTACATGCTGCTAATGTCCCAAAGGATATCAATATAGACAAATTCCAAGTGATGGTCAATCACATCTCCGCACCACATTACCTCTCCTTTTCTGAAGAGGATGATAAGTCATTGACACATCCACATAATCAACCCCTCCATATCAAAGTCCTTATTCATAAATCCCATGTTAGACACATGTTAATAGATGGAGGCATAGGATTGAATATATGTACACTTGATTTAATCAAGAGACTAGGTCTCTCAAAATAGAAAATTGACTCTAGAAGCAAGATAACTATCAAAGCTTATGACGAGGAAGAAAGATCCTCCAAAGGTCTTATTGTTCTACCTATTATAGTTAGCCCAATTGAGAGGAATGTCACATGTTAGGTACTGGATCTACCCTTAGCCTACAATATCCTATTAGGGAGACCATGGATTCATGAAATGCAATCTTTACCATCTACTTACCACCAGTGCATAAAGTTCCCACATAATGGGGTGGAAGTGATGATTCCTGTAGATGCTAACTACACTTGTAATAATATCAAAGCTGGTAGCATGATCCCACATAATAAGGAGGCTATGGATGAAATTTCTCCTAAAACTACCAAGGACATGGTTCTAAAGATTTTTGGAAAAACCTTAAAATTTGAAGAAATAGGTATGGGAGAGTACAAGCTGGACCTAACTCCCTCACTAACAGAGCTTCTGGTATCACCAAGATCCTGTGGAAAACCTCCCTTGACATTTATACCTATAGAATCCAAAGGGATAGAATTACACAAAGCAACGGGTATGGTAAAGGCATCCACATCCTCTTTAGATAACACAGAAGAATAGGTAGTCTTGGACTGGCTTTACAAAGGAGAATCGGTAGAAACTAAGGTCAAACATGCAAGGATATCCCCAGAACAGTATGGCAAGGGATATGATTTCCTCAATAAAATGGGATACAAAGGAAAAGGACCTCTAAATGACATAGGAAAAGGGCTTATTGAACCTATACCCATGGAGTTCTGGAATACCAGAGATAAAATAGGAGTGGGTTTCAATACTAAAACTGATAAACTCACTTCAAAAGAGAGTCCACACTCAAATAAAGGGAGTGATGAAATAGACAAACTAGAGAAGTGGTCCTATGAGAGATTGTTACATGTTGTCACATAGGACCCCAACTACCAAGGAGAATTCTATGTACCCAGCTTTGAGGTACCACAAGATCTTCACACCCCTTTTCTAGCACAACCTCCCATTCAAGAGGTAGGAGACACCATAGCAACAATTACTCAAGAGACACCTCGACAACAGGATTTACATCCTAACTGGGGGAAATTGGTCACAGTTTCACATATCCTTGACCTACCACACTTTGATCCATAGGTAGCTAACCAGGTACATCAAATAACCATTACTAAATACTTAAACAGATCTGATGATGAGGTCATAGACTCTCATGATTATGAATGGGAAGAGCTATATTTCACCACTGAAGATATTGGAATAGATACAATTCACATGTTTGTGGCACCCTCATATCCTTGTAAACAATCTAACACTCCTCCCAATGACACTGATAATCCTAAAGTAGAAGAAGACTTCCTTCCCCTGATCGTTAATGAAGAAACCGATGAATACATAAGTCTAGAAGAATTTCATAGGCTACAAGCAAGAAGCCTCCTTTTACAGAGAGATGATGATGAGATTTCTACTGACAAGTCACTAGAGTTTGGTCTGCATATAACTAACAACAACCTTTTTAATGATGATCTCACTCTTATTGATCTAAACTTTGAAGAAATTAACTTAACAGATCATGTCATGTTAGTTAATGGTCTTGATGCTAATGTGATACTGTCCTTCCCAGAGACTAACTCCCTATCATTGGTACCTCCAGATTAATTGATTGGACTTAAATAGATCCTACTCCTATCCTCAACTTTTCTTATGACCACACCCTAGATTTTTATCTCAATGCTTGTGAACCTTACCCTTCTTCCACCAATGCAAGGAGAAATAACATGTCACAGGAGGATATCAGGTTTCTCAGTTAAAAACTAAAAATTAAAAAGAAAAAGAGGACTGATGGTGAAAACCACTCTGTTGCAGTATCAGATCCCAAAATAGTAAAGAAAAAAAATGTATCCAATGGTGAAAACCTCTTCAAGGTGAAAAAGTATGAGACTCTTGATATCCTCCCTAAACACTTTCACGAAAGGTCTTCAGTACTAATTGAACCAACACAACCAGTAAATCTGGGCACTGTTGAAAATCCTCAAATAGTCCACCTTGCACAATATTTATCAGAAGAGGAGAAGACACAGTTCACAGAGTTCTTGAATGAGAATAAGATCAACATTGCATGGTCTTATACTGATATGCTAGGGCTAGATCCTAATCTAATCATGCATCACTTATTTATAGCTCCTGGGATCAAACCTGTGAAACAATAACTTAGAAAAATGCATCCTCATGTTGCATTATTGGTAAAAGTAGAACTAGAGAAATTGTTGAAAGTTGGATTTATCAGAGTCATTGCTTATGCAGGATGGATCTCCAATGTGGTCCATTTGTCTAAATCTAATTAATATGTTAGGATCTGTATGGACTTCAGAGACTTGAACAAAGCATGTCTGAAAGATGACTTCCCTCTACCTAACATTGACATGATCATAGATCTCATAGCAGGCTTCTAGATGTATTCTTTAATGGATGGATTCTTGGGCTATAATCAAATCAAAATTTCCCTTGAGGATCAAGAGAAAATTGTATTTACATGCACATGGGGCACCTTTTGCTGGAACATCATGCCTTTCGGGTTAAAGAATGCTGGTGCAACATACCAAAGAGCCATGAAAACTATATTTCATGACATGATGCACAAGAACATGGAGGACAACGTGGATGACACATTGGCTAAATCCAAAGAAAGAGGTACTCACATTATTGACTTAAGAAAGATCTTGGATCGTATGGAACAGTTCTAACTCAGGCTCAACCCAAAGAAATGGGCCTTTGGGGTCCAATCAGGAAAGCTCCTAGGATTCATTATTTAAGCGAAGGGAATTGAGGTAGATCTTGCAAAGGTCAAGGCTATACTAGAGATGGATCCTCCATGCAACATCAGTCAAAAGAGGATGCTACAAGGGAGACTTCAGTCCATCTGGAGATTCATGTCCCAACTTGTAGACAGGACACAACCTTTACTAAATTACTACATAAAGGGGTTACCTTCAAATGGGATGAACACTGTGAAGCAAACTTCAAAGAATTGAAAGGATACCTGGCTACTCCTCCTATTCTTATGGAACCTATTCATGAAAATCCCCTACTCCTGTACATTTCAACTACAACTACATCCCTAGGAGTGTTTCTAGCACAAGAGGACGAAACCAAGAAGGAAAGAGCTATCTACTACATTAGTAGAACACTGGTCTCCTATGAGCTTAATTATAGAATTATTAGAAAGGCATGCTTAGCAGTCATCTTTCCATCACAAAAATTGAGACACTATGTGCTCTCTCATATAGTGAGGCTCATTGCTAAGATAGATCCTCTAAAATATCTCCTAAGAAGAACAGTATTAATAGGATGTTTGGAAAAATGGGTCCTGATTCTAAGTAAGTTTGACATTGAATACATAGAACGAAGAGCTATCAAAGGATAGGTCCTTGTAGATCAATTGGCTGATGAAACAATCATGCACCTAACTGAATATCCATGGAAGATGTCCTTTGACGGTTCATTTACTCAACAAGGCTCTGGAGAAGGGGTCCTATTCATAACTCCTCAAGGTTACAAGATTCCCAAATCTTACAAATTGATGTTTCCATGCACCAACAATATTTTAGAATATGAAGCATTGGTAAATGGCCTTAAGCTAGCTATGGAATCGAAGATTGTAGAGTTACACGTGTATGGTGACTCCCAACTAATTATCAATCAGGTCAATGGGGAATATAAAACAAAATATGATAAGTTGATGCCCTAAAAGAAACTAGTTGATGACCTGAAGAAATACTTTGTATTCATCACATTCCAGTAGATACCAAAATCAGAGATTAAAGTTGCGGATGCTATGGCTACCTTGGCATCCATGTTACAACTAGAAGAACATCAGTTCCGCTATGACTTCATGGTGGAAGAACTTTCCTATCCTTCCTTTGATACCCCTGAATACTAGGTAATATATGCTTTGAACACCCTAGACCAATCTTGGTATGTCAATATTCTTGCTTACCTTTCTGACCAAACCATCCCTAACAATCTATCTAGAAATGAGAAAAGATCCTTGATTAGGATAGCATCATGTTATGTCCTCATAAATAACAACCTATATTGACGAGGTCTCAACGATACACTTCTTAGGTGTTTAGAACTCAAAGAGTCTGATCTAGCATTAAAATAATTCCATGAAGGTGTATGTGGATCACACTCGAATAGCTTTTCATTAGCAAAGAAACTACTCAGAGTAGGCTATTACTAGCCTACCATGGAGAGAGATGCTATTCAATTTTCAAAAGCATGTCAAAAATGCCATACACATGGAAATATTATCCATGCTCCTGCCAAAGAACTTATACCTTTTATAACACATTGGCCATTTCAACAATGGGCCTTTGACTTGGTTGGAAAAATATATCCCAACTCCTCAAATGGACACAAGCTCATCATTATAGCCACTGAGTATTTCACAAAGTGGGTCAAGGTCATGCTGCTAATCAAAGACACTAAAAAATAGGTGGCCATATTCATTCTAAACTACATTATTTGTAGATATGGTATACCCTCTTCAATGGTAATGGACAATGGGGGCCAATTTAAAAATCAAGACATTGATGACCTTTGCAAACAGTTTCATATCACTCAACATTTCTCCTCAATAAATTACCCTCAAGGTAATGGACAAGCTGAGGCATCTAACAAGAATATTCTCAAAATTCTACACAGAACTATAAGTAAGTCTGGTAGAGACTGACATCTACAATTGAATCTAACACTATGGGCCTATAGAACAAGCATCAGAACACCAACTAGAGCCAGATAATTTGCTCTAGTCTATGGCGCTGAGGCAGTACTACCTATTGAGGTTGAAATCCCATCTCTGTTGATATCTTTACAATGTCTGGTTACTGATGAGAAGTACCGCATAGATAGAATGAATTCTCTAGACCTACTAGATGAGTGCAGACAACAAGAATTTGACCATCTGAAGGTGTACCAGGCATGTACGTCCAAGGGGTACAACAAGAAGGTCAAACCATGCAAATTTAAAGTGGGAGATCTCATCCTCAAATAAAATCCTAAAAACCAGCCTAACAGAGAGTAGAAAGGAAAGTTTGAACCTAACTGGCTGGGAGCTTATGTTGTCACTGCTACTTTTGGGACTAGATCTTATCAACTAGCTACACCTGAGGGAGACATTCTTCCAAACCCTATCAACACTCTACATTTAAAGCGGTTCTACACTTGATGTTTGGTTAGTAGAGCCTATACAGTGAAATAGTTCTCAGAAAATACCAAAAACATTCAGAAATTTGATCCTGAAGAAATCCAAAAATAATGGAAAAAGTCTTGAAGAAAGGGTATCCTTGGTGAAAACCTGGTAAATAGGTGCTTTGATACTACAAAAATATTCAAAAAAGCAAAAATAGAAAAAAAATTGAAAAAGAGAAAAGTGCCTTGATGACAACCAAGTCAAACAGGCATCTTGGTAGCAAAAAGAAAGAAAAGATCTTGCCAAGTGGTGAAAACCTAGCAATCAGGCATCACTTGTGTTTTGTGCTCCATCTATCAAAGCATTGCTAAAACTGGGCCTTCATAATTGTACCTGTACTCAAACACTAACTTCATTTCCTTGATGACTATCTTATCCTCGCTTGGGATTTGTCTGCATTTACATCTTAGGAATATGTCACTCTGCACTAGGGTCATCTTTGCTGGCATGGTAGGTTGTGGTTGCTAGGTTTCTCTAGGATGGTTTGCCTCATGAACACAATGTTTCTTGATACATGCAAAATGATGTCACTTTTCAAAACAAGGGTGTCTTTTCAAACATCACATATCCAAATATGACATCTGAAGGGTAGTTGAAAGGAAAACCCAAGAATTTAGTTTATAGGATGCCTAATTGGCTAAAAAGGCTACAAGGAGAAATCTTATGGTTCTTCACTTGAGTCATGCTTGGTCTGTGCTCTGCTAGGGTTTTTTCACCTTGTGTCCATCTCTGTGTTTTTGTCCTTCACACATACCACAGTTATTGCGGGAAATAGCTTAGTATTTATGGCTCCGGCCACTTCCCACCAAGTAGTTGATGCTGGTGTTGGTGTGGTTTCAGATAGTAATGGTGCCACCAATCAAATGTCCCCGCAAGTTTGTACCCAAAGTATTCCATGAGGTATGGCTCAGCCTGACATTGTTTTACCCATTAATGAATTCAATGATGCATGCACTTGGCTTGAATCGCACACCCTGATTGGCTATTTTCTGGGTCGCAACCCCCCTGAACATGTTCTCAAGGACTGGGTTGTGAAGAACTAGACTCCTCATGGAATCTTCCTGGAAGGCATTTAGAGCCTTACTAAAGGCTTTTTCCTTTTTTTCTTTTCTAACCCCTCCCATGTGGAGGCTATCTTTGCCAAAGGTCCCTAGAATATCAAGACCTCACTGTTAATTTTCCAGCGCTGGTCTCGTGACTTCTCTGTCTCTAATGACAAGAAGCTCAAGGTCCCAGTGTGGATCGAGTTCCCTGGTCTCCCCTTACCCTATTGGCCTTTCATGCAAGCCATAGCGCAAAATCTTGGTAGGGTTATATGTCTCAAGCATGATCATTTTCTTAATCTACGCCCTCACAAAAGGCTCTGTGTTGAGGTTGACCTTTCTCAGGACCTTAAAGAGTCCATATAGATTCAGGTTGGTGATACCACCTTCACCCAAAAGGTTCTCTATCTTAACCTTCCCAATACTTTCTTACGATGTCAATCAGCAGAGCATAAGATTAAGGACTGCCCTCTAGTAGTGCCTCGCCCCAAGCCTACTTCTAAGGATGCTAATACACAACCGGTTGAGGCTGGAAAAAAAGAAGCTGGAAAGAAAGAAGATGGAAAAAAAGATGAATGGGTCACTGTCAATTGCCGTAATAAGCTCCCCAAGAAGCTTGTTTTGGCTCCCGCCTCCCATCCACCACCCGTTGATAACACAATTTTTTTGAAAACCCCTATTATCGAAGCTTCAAACCCTGTTGAGCAGGGGGAAAATGTTTCCATCACCCAAGTTTATATTCCTACAATCAGCTTGCCTTTTATGGCTGCCAAAATTGTTCCCTCCAGTTCCTTCCGCCACTCTCACAGCCCTTCTGGGCATGCTAAGGCTATGCACAATGGCATGCAGGACAAGCGGCATAATATTACTCTAGATTTTATTTGGTCTAGTTTCATCCTAGGGTACTTTTCTAATAGTTTTGCCTCCCTTGGGGATGAGGATGAAATGGACAACACTGTTATTCCATGAAGTACATCTCTTGGAATGTTTGTGGGTTGACAGACCTTCACAGAAAATATTCTGTCAAGGATTTTCGTAAGTGGTTTTGTCACTTGGATGTTTTATGCCTCTAGGAAGTTAAGATTTATGGTTTCATGCTTAATGTTGCTTGTAAAGTTATTTGGCCTAAGAGCCTTGCTCTCTGCTCTCAACATGAGGCTGGCCAAGGTGGAGTTGTTACCCTCCTCTCTCCTCATTGGCATTCTCTGCTGGTTAGTCATGGTTCAGATCCCATGCAACAAGTGGTTTGGGCCACTTTCATTATTGAGAATAATTCCTTCATCATATTTAATGTTTATGCTCCCAATGATGTTGTTGAAAGATCTCACCTTTGGCGTTGGCATGCAGATTCTCTACCACCTGCTACTTGGCTTGTTTGTGGGGACTTCAATATGGTGGAAATGGCAGCTGACAAAGATGGTTTCATGCCATTTTGATGGGCAGCTGGTGAGAGAGAAGCCTGGTATTACATGCGCAATAAATTAGGGCTCTTTGATCCCAATGTGGGCCACCGCAATTCTGATGGGGCCTGGCACACTTGGTCTAATTACTGGGCTTCTTCTGAAAGAATTCATAAAAGGCTTGATTGTGCCATGATCTCAGCTCAATATTTGTTTCCTTCTCTGATAAGCAAGCCTTACCTATCCTTCCTCTTGTTGATGTGACCTTGTAGACCACTATCCCATCCAATTTAATATTGTTTGGCAGACAGCTAAAGCTAGGCCTCCCACCACATAATTCTACTTTAATACTTCTGTCCTTCAGCATCCTGCCACTATGGCCCACATTCACTAGGTTTGGAACCTGGATCCTAGACCCACCTAATTGATAGGTTGGATTCAATGGTGGAATGATTCCCTCAGGTGTACAACTCACTTTTTACACTTATATGGTCAGTAATTGGCCAACTGTCATCGTAGAGCCTATGATGCCAAAACCAAAGCCTTGTGTATTGCCACCGAAGCCCTAGCTCAGGACCCCTTCAATCAAGAGTTTCAATTCAATCTTGCCAAGTTACGTCATCAGAAGTAAGTGGCTGACAACCATGCTACCAAAGGAGCCCAGATCAAAGCCTGGTTGTGCTGGTTAAAGGTTGGAGATCAAGTCTCTAAAGAGTTTTTTACCGCCCTCCATCCTTGGCATACCAGTATGGGCATAGCCAGAATCTGTGAAGGTCCTTCCCTTTTCACGGAGCTTCCTAATGTCTTGCATGCCTTTGTTTTCCATTATGAACAAGTCTTTGCTACTCAAGGCCATTTACTTGCTAGTGAGAAGGCTCTCAAGGATTGCATCGCAGTGGTTCCTCAGTGTCTCTCCCCTACCCAGCAGGATCTTCAAGAAGCTATGTTCGCCATGGCTGATGACAAAGCCCCTAGTTGCAATGGCTTTCCCTGTGAGTTTTACAAAACCCTATGGGATGCCATCAGCCTGGATCTTCACTAGGTTTACCTTGAGGCCTTTCATACCCAATCCCTTGGGGATATCATCAATGAGGGGAGTATCAAGTTCATTCCCAAGTCTAGGGATCCTGAAGATATTTGCAACTGGCGGCCCATCACTTTGCTCAATGTCTCCTATAAGATCATTATGAAAGCTCTCACTCTTAAGATCTGACACATGCTTCTGTAAATTGTTCAGCCTGAACAAACAGGGTTTATTAAATCAAGATTTATTCTTGACAACATCATTGATATTTGGGAAGGTATGGAATGGGATCAAAAGTCTAACCAGAAAGCCCTTTTTCTCAAAATCGATTTTGCTAGAGCTTATGATCATATTGAATGGCATTTTATCCTTGCGATGCTTCATGCTATGGGTTTCATCCCAAGATTTCTTCAAACTATGCAGATTCTCTTCAATGATGCCTCCACCTGCATTACCATCAATGGTCGCCAATCTTCCACCTTCAGGATTTTTTGTTCCATTCGCTAGGGCTACCCTCTAGCTCTTGCTCTTTATGTGTTAGCGGTCGAAGGGTTTGGTTATTTTATTGCTCATTCCATTTCTATGGGAACTATTACGGGAATCTCCTTCCTGAATTCTTCTCAACAGCTGGTCAATGGCTATTTCTCCAATGATCCCTTCCTCACCCTAGCGACAGATGAAGAGAATATCAAGGAAGCCTTGCAGTGTTTAGACACTTTCTACCTAGCCTCTGGCTCTACCATTCAGTGGCACAAAACCCTCTGTTACAGACAGTCAACTCTTCCCGAGCCTCCCTAGCTTTCACAGTTTGGCTGGACAAAAATTTAGCATGGGGAGATATTCCAATTCCTGGGTATCCCCTTTGCTTTTCAAGGCAATCCTATTGATCTATGGAATGTTGTGCTTTCTAAGATTGAAAAAAAGCTTACTTACTGGATCACAAAGCCACTTTCCCTCACAGGAAAATTATAGATCTACTCCAAAGTTCTAGTTGCTACGCATGTTTACTACTCCTCTTGTTGGGCCCCTTCCAAAGCCTCTTACAAATGGCTCAAGAAACTTCTCTGGGATTTTCTTTGGGCCTCTGGTATTGATCATCAGGGCTTTCATAGAGTCACCTGGGACTTTTTTTGCCTTCCTAAGTCCTCTAGCGGGCTTGGTTTAATTGATACCCAGAAGCAAGGACATGCCCTTTGTGCCAAGTAGATTGTGTGTTGCCTCTCTGGTGATGAATCCTGGAAAATTCTGCTTTGGCATTGTATTTCCTCAGGATTTCCTCTTCACAAGCCTACCTGGAAGGGGATTGGCTTTCAAACCCTTCTAGTTATGAGGGAGCCTATTCATATCCAGGGTACTTTTGTTGCCAAAAGTATCTAGAGAGCCTGGGAGTCTATCAAGCCTTGGCTTTGGTGGGCTGGAAATGGATTTCATGATGGTCTTTCTTTCAACCAGCAAAACATTTGGTGATCTCCTCTTTTTTCACAGCAAGGGATTCCTCTTTCCAGAATGCAAGGAGTTAGTGCTCTTTGGTTCCACAAGCATGGCATTCAGACTCCTAATGATGTCTTTTATAGAAGAAGCATGAGTCTTTTATCCTGGGATGATCTCTGAGTTCAGTTTCAGCTCATCCGCCCAGATCGTCAGACTTTTGACATGCTGGTTTCTTCCATTCTGCCTCACCTCTTGCACAAGTTGGGAATACAGTCCATCAGACCATGGTGGAAAGATTGGAAGTGGTATCCTACCACTCCATTCACCAGTTACAAGCCAAAACTTGGGTATTCTTGGCTTATGCCCCATTTTCCCATGATTGACTCGCTCAATCACCGCTGGCATCTTTCCTCTTTACAGAAGAGCTGGGGCTAGAGATTTCACATCATTTGGGATGCTTTTATTGAGCCTAAAATTTCTCATTTTGTCTGGTGTTTGTTATACCAGGGATTACCATTGGGAGCTAGGCTCAGGCATATGGGGGTTCCTGACCCCAAATGCCCTTTTTGTGGTCACTCAGAGACTCTCATGCATATTTTCTGGTTTTGTCGTCGTGCTCAAAATTACTTGAATTGGATTCATGACTTTTTTGCTCCCTTTAGGCCAGAACCCTTTTCTTGGCACATGGTTCTTCTTGGTGACTCTCCCAGAATGCCTTCCCAGTTCACCCAGATTTGGCATTCCTTTTGGTTGGAAATTTTATTTACTCTGTGGAAAGATAGAAATGCTGTGCTTTTTTCTCACAGTTCTCGGGATATTCATGTTTCTCTTTTTGATAAAGCTTGTATTTGTAATAATGTAATGATGTAGATCCAGGTGCAAGCTGACAAAGTGGCCTTAGAGGTTTCCCACTTATAGGAGTTTCTCCAGCACTAGGGCAATGCCCCTTGCACTATTTCCCGAGTGCCTCTAGATTCTCTCGCAGCTGACCATACGCTGCCCAGGGGGCAACATCATAGCCAGAGCTCCTCTGCTAGACACTCCAGGACCCTGTAGTAATGTCGTCGCCGCTCCCCCTCCCCGCCTCCTTAGAGGGATGTGGGTTCTAGGTGGCCTCTTGTGCTTGCTTCTACTGCTATTGCTTGGCCTTTGGCCTTTGCTCCTATTAATCAGGGAAAATTCCCTCACCTAGCGCTGGCTATCTCGCCCAGGCGAGAGGAAGGAGAAGTTGAAAAAGAAGATCTTGAAGATGGTTGGGCCATTCCTAATCAAGCTCCTGTGCCCACTGTCTGGGGCAAGCTAGATGACAAACATCCTCCTCCCTCTTCTACTACTGCTCTCACAGCTTGAGGAGTTCTGGTTTTATATGTTTTTTGATGAATAGCTGTTTGTTTCTAGCCTAAGTGTCGTGTGAACTTGCGGGGTGAATTTTTTCCCCCGGCCCTTTTTTTGTGAATTTTGTACTTTAATATTTCTATTAATAGTGAAGGCCTCTATTCATCAAAAAGTATGACATCTACCTTAACGGAGTTCCTACAAGGCTATATTGGATCACAACATGAACAGATTATCCTATCAATGCATAGACATGGAACACCATATTGCTTGTATTCCAATTTTCTGATCGATGTGTTAGGAACCTGTGTGTTCCTTCTGTTTATTTTGTTAGTGTAGTGTTGTCGAACACATATGCTTTGTAATTCATCCTGTGAGTATATTTAATTATCCCACATGCATAGGTAGTATTACTTTTCTAGATCATACTTAGTATATAAGAGTATGTTGAGGCCTTTGATGGACACCGACGAATTTATTGTATTGATCTTGCTCAAAGGAGGTTACCCCCTCGAAGTGGCCCGCGATCAATAGATTCATTCTGAATTCTGCTATTTCTCTATATTCTATTATTTTGTGCATTCTCACCATATTTATGTAAGGAGGTTCATCCCATCTGGTATCAAAGCACTTTCTTGGGCTTGCTGGGTGGAAATTATGTCAAAAAATTTTCCGTCATGGCCTTCAGGTTCCTTTCCATTCTAATATCTCTTGTTATTGCAATAACTCTTTTCCGTTATTCTGTATGTGAGTGAATTTTCTTTTATTCCATAGATTCCTTTCTTTCTTCCCGTTTCCTCTCACAGTTCCTTAGAATGCCTGAAATACCATTTCGTATACTTCCTTCCTTGGCGACCCAACCCCAAATTCTACATATCAAAGCCCTAAATCCCTCATTTATCAAATTTTAGGGTTTGTCCTATCTTTTTTGCTTCTCATCCAATCACCACCAAACCGAGCCACAAGATTCAATTCCTCATTCTGCTCCCTTGTCCCTCTTGGACTGCTCGCCTCATTCTGCCTCCCCAACCCTACAACCCTCATTTTTATTTTTCCCTTTTCCTCAAAAAGTCTCCAACCACTCGTCAAACACCCATTTCCCATATGATTTTTTCCCAAATCCAATATTGCCCTAACTAAAAAAGTTTATGTTTCTCATTTTCTACCAATTGCAAAAAAAAAAAAAAAAACTGCTTTATGGTTGTTACACGTACCGGAGCAAAAATCATGGAAGAGGAAATTGCATCCCTCAAAACCAAACTTCAAGATCTGGATGACAAAATTCTCGGTCTCAACCTTTAGCATTCAGCCATGAACCGAAACCATTCTGGAGATGTTGGGTTCTCTTCTGGCAATTTTCGTGGACCGAAGCTTGATTTTCCACACTTTGATGGTACTGATCTAACTGGATGGATTTATAGGGCCGAGAAGTATTTCAACTTGCATAATACTTTGGATAACAACAAAGTTCTGCTTGCATCTTTTCATTTGGAACATGAAGCTCTTCAATGGTTTCGTTGGTACATCAAGGCTAATGTAGACCCAACATGGACAGAATTGTGCACACTCCTTTTGGAGTGCTTTGGCCCTAGTGCTTATGATGAATTCATAGGAGCACTCACTAAACTGTGCCAAACAGGCACTGTAAGAGAATACCAGACAGAGTTTGAAAAATTAGCTAATCACACAGAGGGCTTGTCTGATGAATTCTTTCGTAGTTGTTTCATCAGTGGTCTGAAGGATGCACTTCGCTCAGAAGTCAAAATGTTTCGACCCACTACAATGATGGAAGCCCTTGGGTTGGCTAAGTTAGTGGAAGACAAGATTAGTGCTCTCCAACGTTCCAGATCCAATTTTTTTCCATTCAAAAATATGGGTTCTCACAACCCCCAAGTCACGCCAGCTCCCAGAACTACTCCTATCAAGCACTTGTCTGAAACAGAGATGTAGGCTAGGCGAGAAAAAGGGCTTTGTTATAATTGTGATGAGAAATGGTCCCGAGGCCATAGATGTGTTTAGCAAAAGCTCTATCTATTGAATGTGGATTCTCCACCTGAACTGGAAGAATATGTAGATGCTCATGAAATAGTGGATGATGAGGTTAAGCCTCAACAACCTAAACCTCCTTCGCCAGAAGCTCAACCAGAGATATCTGTCCATACTTTGGCATGAGTCACTACTCCAAAAACCATGCAGGTCCTGGGTTTCTTCAAGAAGATCCCTCTTACTATACTCATTGATTCTAGTAGCACTCATAACTTCATTGACCCCCAAATAGCCAAATAGGCTGATTGCTTTGTCCATCCCTGCTCTAGCTTTGAATTCATGATTGCCAATGGGGGCACTTTACCTTGCAAAGGGAAATTTCACAATTTGCGTCTCTCTATTGGAGATTATAACATGCACTCTGACATGTTCTCCTTTCCCTTAGGTGGCTATGATGTGGTTTTGGGTACCCAATGGTTACGCACTCTTGGCCCCATTCTATGGGATTTTGCTGAACTTTGGATGCAGTTTTCAGCCGATGGGAAACAACACACTTTGAAAGGCTTACAGCTAGGGTCTCTTAGCATCATCATTTCACATCATATGGAAAAAATTCTTAAGAAGAATTCACACGGTGTCATCGCTCAGCTCCATTCCATTCAGATGTAGCCATCAACGGTCTCTAGTACTCCTGTAGATCTCCAATAAATTTTGGATAAGTATTCAGGTGTATTTGTTGAACTTGTGGGATTACCCCCTTCTCACCCAAATGACCACCATATTTATCTCCTTCCTGGCAGTGTTCCACCCAACATCAGGCCCTACCACTACCCATTTCATTAGAAGACTGAAATCAAGATGCTCGTTTGTGACTTACTGAAGCAAGGTATTATTCGCCCTAGTACTAGTTCCTTTTCTTCTCCAGTTCTTCTTGTCTACAAAAAAGATGGGTCATGGTGACTCTGCATTGATTTTTGAGCACTTAATCATCTCACTACAAAGGATAAGTTTCCCATTCTAGTTCTTGATGAACTTCTTGATGAGCTTCATGGGGCTCATTTTTTCTCCAAGTTGTATCTTCATTCTGGGTATCATCAAATTTGGGTTAATGAGGAGGATATACCTAAAATAACCTTCTGCACACATGATGGTCACTATGAATTTTTAGTCATGCCCTTTGGCCTCACTAATGCTCCTTCAACATTTCAAGCAGTGATGAATAAAATATTTTGGTCATACCTCTGAAAATTCATTCTGGTCTTCTTTGATGATATCCTCATATATAGCAAAACTAGCGCTGAGCA
Source organism: Thuja plicata (assembly GCA_018584345.1). Lineage (NCBI taxonomy): Eukaryota > Viridiplantae > Streptophyta > Pinopsida > Cupressales > Cupressaceae > Thuja > Thuja plicata. The sequence continues at coordinate 1,473,989 of MU225869.1, read as the reverse complement.
TCTCCATCATCTGGAGCTTGTCATGCAACTTCTCTCTGATCATCAACTCTGTGTAAAAATATCTAAATGTGTGTTTGGCCAGGAGGAAGTGGATTATCTTGGGCATATTGTTGCACACCAAGGAGTTCAGGTGGATCCTACAAAAATAGATGCCATGAAAAATTAGCCGCATCCTAAAACTTTCAAGAGCCTTCAGGGTTTTTTGGGGCTGACTGGCTATTACCGCAAGTTTGTCAAGAATTATGGGAAAATTGTAGCACCATTGACAGCTCTGTTAAAAAAGGATGCCTTCTCCTGGACCCATGTTGCTGAGAATGCATTTGAACAACTAAAACAGGCTATGTGCAGTATACCTGTTCTCACTATGCCAAATTTTTCCAAGCCCTTCACTATTGAGAGTGATGCTTGTGGCAATGGATTGGGTGTTTTTCTCCTTCAAGATGACCATCCTATTGTATTCACTAGCAAAGCCCTTTTTGGTAAGAATCTAGCCCTCTCCACTTATGAAAAAGAAATGATGGCTATTTTGCATGTTGTACAGAAGTGGCAGCCATACCTCCTAGGGAGTCATTTTTGCATCAGGACCGATCACCAAAGTCTGAAATACTTCCTGGAACAATGGGTATCCTCCCCTACACAACAGAAATGGGTCAGCAAACTCATGGGGTATGATTATGAGATCACCTACAAGAAGGGTAAGGATAATATTGTTGTAGATGCTCTTTCTCGCACATTTGATGATCAAGCTTCCCTTTCAGCTATTTCTATGCCAATTCCCAATTGGTTAGCATCTGTTCAGCAAGGCTATGTCAGTGACTCTTATTTATCTCAAATCATTCACCAGCTGGCTAATAATCCTTATGCTGTACCACATTACTCTTGGGATGGTGCTTCTCTCTAATACAAGGGTCGTCTAGTGCTTCCTCAGAACCCAGATCTGCAACTGGCTATTTTTTATGAACTCCATGCTTCTCCTTCAGTAGGGCACTCAGGATTCCTCAAAACTTATGAGCGGACAAGGCGAAACTTCTTTTGGAAAGGAATGAAATAGATTATTCAACAGATGGTGGCTGAATGTGATACGTTCCAACACCACAAGGGTGAAACAACCCTCTTTCCTGGCTTGCTAGAACCATTGCCCATCCCTACACAGATTTGGACTGATATTTCTATGGATTTCATTGAAGGGCTTCCTAAATCAGGTGGCAAGACAGTGATCTTGGTTGTGGTTGATCATCTCTCTAAATATATTCATTTTTGTGCCCTCAGCCACCCCTATACTACCTCCTTAGTTGCACAAATCTTCTTGGACCAGATCTTCCATCTTCATGGCCTCCCTTCTTCCATTGTCTCTGATCGTGATGCAACTTTTACCAGTCATTTTTGGACTAAACTGTTTCAACAAACTGGCACCAAACTAAAAATGAGTTTGGGCTATCACCCACAAACTGATGGTCAGACTGAAATTGTCAACAAATTCTTGGAAACTTATCTTCGCTGCTTCACTTCCGAACAGCAACATCAGTGGGCCAAGTGGCTTCCTTTAGCTGAATGGTGGTACAATACCTCTTACCACACTACCTCTAAAATGACTCCATATGAAGCAGTCTATGGTCAGGCACCTCCTGTGCTCCTTCCCTACACTCCTAGCAGCTCACCAGTCTAGGCAGTTGACATAGTTCTCCGCACTAGGGATTAGATTCTTTGCACCCTATAGGATAATCTTCACATGGCCCGTAATCAAATGAAATAGCAAGCATATCAACACCATTCTGAGCGCTCATTTCAAGTTGGGGATATGGTTTTTCTTTGTCTATAGCCATACTATCAATCCTCTTTGAAGCTTAAAGGGCGTCATAAGCTGGCCCCAAAATTTTATGGGCCTTATAAGGTTCTGCAGAAGATTGGTTCAGTTACTTATAAACTGGAACTTCCTCCTTCTTCCTGCATTCATCCAGTATTTCACGTTTCTTGTCTAAAGAAAGTTCTTGGTACCAATGTCAGAGCACAAACTTCTCTCCCTAAAATGGATAAGGAAGGATCCATTATTTTGGAGCCGGCAGCAATCATTGACCAGCGCACTCGTTAGCTTCACTCTCACTCCATCTCTGAGGTCTTGATTTAGTGGCATGGCATGCAACCAGAGGATGCTACCTGGGAACCCCTTCTTCAGATTCAGCAACAATTTCCACATTTTAAGCTTTAAGGGCAAAGCTTTTTTCTAAGAGAGAGGGGATGTTAGGAACCTCTGTGTTCCTTCTATTTATTTTGTTAGTGTAGTTTTGTCGGACACATATGCTTTGTAATTCATCCCGTGAGTATATTTTATTATCCCACATGCATAGGTAGTATTACTTTTCTAGATCGTAATTAGTATATAAGAGTAGGTTGAGGCCTTTGATGGACACCGACAAATTTATTGTATTGAGCTTGCTCAAAGGAGGTTACCCCCTCGAAGTGGCCCGTGATCAATAGATTCATTATGAGTTCTACTATTGCTCTATATTCTGTTATTTCGTGCATTCTCACCATATTGCTGTAAGGAGGTTCATCCCACGATGAATCTTTACTGTGTTTGACATATGAATAAACAATTACTACTTAAACACACAGTTTGATATTGGTTTGATTATGATTCTTTTATGTCCCGGTGATGTTTTCAACTAGGGGCATCTAAGTAGTTATAAATTTTATTTGATTGATTCACAATTGATGATTTCTTATGTCTTCTTAGTTACTCAATGATGTCTATGCAAAGACAAAGAGTCACAACGATAGGGAGCATAATGTTTTCTTGATTTTTTGTGTATAGTGATTATTCCAAATGATCCTATAAATTTCACCTAACTTAAATGTTTATGGTAAGAGCTGCCACTATGGGTGGATAGCCACATATATCTTGATCTTCATTATGTGTAAACTATGGTGAGGTTGAAACAATTTCCTTGTCTATTTTCTGATCCAGATTCTCACTAAGGTATATGAAGCATAATGTAACCAAGGATATGAATTTTCAAGGTCATTATGGGTTCAATATCTTGCCTTATACAGAATCTAGTATATTAAAAGGAAGGTGACTATTTTGTTATCCTGGCTTCTATGCCTTGATGCCTATGTCTATTTCTGACATTTCCATAAAACATATTATTCATACTTTCATAATATCAGTGGGTATTAGTGATTATTTTACTATCAAGTGGTATCCATCTATTTGTGAAAGTGCCCAATGATGATAAAAAGCTATACATTTGCATACAAGTGACAAAGTCCTAAGAGTCTTCATATTATTACATTTTTGACAATTGCATGGGATATAAACAAGAAAGGAGAAGCATTAAAGGAATTATGAGCTCCAAATTAATTCAATTTTCTTCTTCTAAATCAAGTTAATTACAAACATCCATATTACTGATATATCTATCATTGCACATCCATAGCATACATTTTGCATTCATAAAAAGAAGAAATAGGAAAATACCAAAACAAAGCATCCATGTATTGCATTTTTAATTTTTCATCATTAAGTGCATCCATACATCTACTTTTGCATAAGGGAAAATCAAAAGAAATCATAAAACCCATCAGAATTAGAAGCTGCATATATATATGTCCAAACATGGTACAAATAAAACAACATCTAGCATAAAGAGTATCAGTATATCAGTGAGACATAATGAATCAGATATACATATATGAATGTCATATACAAAGGAGGATCTCAGTAGGATCCAGTTATACAATGTGAACTCAGATATACAAAAATATGACAATATAAATCAGCTCTGGCTCCCCCCTCTCCCTGATCTGGAGGAGGAGGAGGAGGAGGTACAAATGGAGGTGGAGGAGGCATTGCTCCCTTAGACTGCTGATCCAAATGAGAAAATGACACTTCTCTTTTCCCCTCTAGCACTATCGTGTGATAAAGAGCATAGTACTATGTGGCCCTCTATCCCTGATGTGTGGTTGTTCGGGCCTGTACATCTTTCTCTACTCGAAGCCTCTCCATCTGCCTGTCCATGTCTATAAGTAAGGCATCTGATATGGCCAGCCTAGACTCTACTGTTGTGGCTCTCACCTCTAGAGTTGTAATCTATGCTCTCAGCTACTCTCTCTCCTACTCACACCTAGAAAGAGGATCTTCATCTCTACTTGTATCCTGGCTCTGAGGCCTATTATGTCCCATGTCTTGTGGTCTATCTTGTGACCCTTGTTGTCTCTATCTCTACTGATCCCTAGTAAGGAGTGGACTAGGATCCCTCTGAGGAGCTACAAATCTAAATCTCTAGCATCTCCCCTGTCCACTACCACTCACACCACCTATGTCGATAGCCACACCACCACCACCACCCCTATCATCTCCATCATCACCATCATCAGGAGGAGGATGCCTACCATCTCTACCTCCATCCCAACCTCCATGTCTACCGATAGGCCTATCTCTCTATACTCCTCCCCTACCTTTGGCAGGACAATCCTCTAGATCGTAATCTAATGGCTCCTCTATGCATGGGATAACCTCCTTTGGCACAGTAAAATGAGGAAATGGGTACTGGAGCATCTCCGCAGAGTATCCATCAGAAACACCTACATCAGCAACATCAAGGTAGAGATCCCAGTCTACTCCCACCATATCATGAATCTCCTAGTGTGCTATCTCATACCTCAGCTGGGCACCCCATAATGATGCCTCATCCTGGATGTGTGCATAAACAGTGATATCATGTATCCTGCCCTGCCATCGACCATACTGTATCAACACTCAAGTGTGATTAAATCACTCTACCACATATCTAGTCCTCCCTATGAGATATCGGCTCTGAAATAAATAGGGTACCTATCGTGCATCCAAGGTCCACTCCTCACAGTCTAAATATGGTCACCAAATGACCTCAGTCATATCATCAAAGAGTCGATGCCAGTACTCAACCTTTCCCTGATGGGGCTACTAAATGAGGTCTGCATACATGTATACATAAGGCTACTCCAGTGCTCGCTATCAATCTACAATTGGTCGTGTAACAGGGATGTGCTCCCAGGTCCAGATCTAAAGAATGAGGATACCCACAGTCATGCTACGGGTATAATGGTATACTATCTCATGAAGCTCTCAATACATATGGGATAAAATACAACTGCCCCATGCAAATCTCCGCCTATGGGTGACCATCTGCTCCAACATGTCTACCCAGCCAACCATGAATCCATGTTGACCTCTGTCTAGCATCAGGATGCCACCTATCAGACCCGCTAAGTATACAGATAAATGATTGTAATGATTAACCATATAATCCCATGATAGATATCTGCAATCAATAGTGTCATCCTAGAAATATCGATGTGCAGTACCAATCACCACATTAGTCATTGACTCAAAACGCACCTCGGCACCAATCATTAGAACCTGAAGTATCTGCCATACATCCTCCAGAGTCACTATGATCTCCCTGGTTAGCAGATGGAAGGTGTTGTGCTCTGAGTGCCATCTCTCGGCAAGAGCAGTCAACAACCCTTAGTTTACCCCTATCTTGGGAAAACCTATCAAAGAGCATAACCCACATCAGATCATTGTAGTCTACTCATCATCTGAAAGCAGTCCAGACAATGCAAGCACAAGACCTAGGTAGGTTCCACAAAATGTGACTACCTCAAACAGTCTATTTTGACAAACACAATGCTACATCAATATTCTATCTACAAAAAAGATGAAGATTCCTAATTAGCTAAGTAATTCAAGGTTCGCAACAAGCAAATAGATCCAAAAGACTAAGTTCCTAAGTCTCATAACTAGATGTGATTCTGAAATGATAGGGTGCAATCTCCTTTCCTAGATACAATCCTGGAAATACAGGATGCAATGGAGCTCATAGGGTGTGATCTCCAAAATATGGGATGCAACCCTAAAAATAGCGTACAAGTTTCAATGAACAGGGTACGACCCAAAATCAAATTTCAACTAAAAACAAGACAAAAACAATGAAACTAGATGAGATCCAGAGTATCTTGGATACGATGCAGGAATCTGGAAAAACCAAATGTAATCTATCAAAACACATGTGTGTGATGATTATTGTAGCTGAGGAGCCCATCTATGGATCAGACTAAGAGTTTTATGCAGAAGAACAGCCAAGGATGAAATTAGTTATCAAGAACAAGAACCAAGGCTACCGAGAAGAATAGAGGTATTGATCAACCACAATAAGTGATAAATATAATTGTAATCTTTATTAGATATGTAATTAGCAATTTTAGATTGCACGTACTCAGGTCATTGAATATTTTTTACTACATTCTAACAAGTGTAGAAAATAGAAGAAATCCTTGAGAATGGTGGATTTAACAACCCTTTATAAATATCTTAACCAAGTGCACACTAAATAGTGTTGCTAAAGCTCTTAACATAGTAGACCTTAACCAGTCTCTACATAATACTCCTAACAGGGTAGATCATTATAAGTGATCAAAATTGTAAGCCTTAACCGGCCCCTTCCATTCTGTAGATAGTCAAGCTTTGTGGGTTTCATCCCCACCGCAGTTTTTACTTCTAATAGGGTTTTTCTAGGTTACCAAATCTTGTGTCATGTGTCTATACATTTCGTGAATGTTTCTATGAATGTTTACATGCTTATTGAGTTAATGAATTGATATAACATACACAAAGATAGAATAGCATATATGGTTGGTAATACAATTGATTACTAAAAGGATGAAGGTAAATTGATAAAATTTTCTAGGGTGTGGATTCACCCCTCCCCTCTCAGTACATGATTCCATTATTTCCAACATTTGGTATCAAAGCTAGATCTATTATTTGGAAAACTTTAAAGACTTAAGAGAAAATATCATACAATAGAAAGGTACAAGCCAGACAAGAGTATTGAGAATTCAAAGTTAGAGATACATATCTTCTATGAACAATATAAAGAAGCTAGAGTCAAGATGAGACAGCTACTAGATGAAATAAATATTATGGCATCTCGCTATAATGAGACAGACTATCATGAAGAAGAGATACCTAATTTATTTGAGTCTTCAAGATCTGCATCAAGCAATACATCAGATACATCTAAAGGTGGAATTACAATCCTAAATGAAATCAATCAAAATCTAGCTAGACAAGTGAAATCTTTGCAAATCGGTCAAGAAACACAGATGGTAAGAATGATTGAGGTTCTGAATAATGTTAGACAAGTTGAGCAAGAGAGAAAAATAGTTATTGATGATAGGAGGAAGATTACTGAAAAGCTACAAGAGAAAGAGTCAAAAATACAAAGACTTACAAAACATCATCATGAGATCACCAATCAGATTATTCTTATGAGTCAGGAGGAAAACTGGATGAACATAGAACTAAATGGAAAGCTAGAAGCTATTGGTGAACTAAGAGAAGAAAATGAAATACTGAAACATGAAGTGAAAATTCAGCAATAGCATAATGACATGATCAAGAGACTTGAAGAAAGCACAAAAATGATGGATGATTTTCTGGATGGACAAAGGAGAGTCAAAGCAATAATGGACTAGGGTATACCAAGAATGGAGATTCACCATACCAAGTTGATCCAAAGAATGTCTACACAAATCCAAGACCAAGAAAGCAGTCATGTAATCACTGTGGAATACTAAGCCACATATCAAATTTTTGTAGGAGAAAAATAAAAGGTATTCCTAAATCCACACCTTCATTCATAGGAAATTGTTATAAATGTGACAAGAAAGGACATAAAGCATATGAATGTAAATCTGAGGTGAAACAACCAAAGAAGGAAACCTACATAGACAAATACTGTTGTAACCACGTGAATTTGGTCTGCTATGACTATAGACCCTATTTTCCCTAAGTGTGATCATACCCGCAGTTATGTCCAAATGACCCTATTACTGCTTGGCATAATTCTTTCAAAATGAATTTAATCTCCTAAAGTGATCAAAACACTAAATTATTTACTTTTAGCCAAAATCAAAATCAATCAAATACATGGCTAAAAATGATTAATTACAAAGGAATTAAATAAACCCCTAAATCAATTATCCACTTGCAAATAACCCATTCCCCTAGCCTATTTTATTTAATTAAAATGGCTATAGTCCCCTTAATTATTAAAAAGTAATAAAAATGCTTAAATAATTAATTCCTATATTTTAAATGAATTAAATAAGTTTAATTCATTTCATTTATATTCCCTTAAACCCCAACCTAACCTATTTCAACCACTTCTACTCTGGGTTCTAACTCATCTCAACCTATTCCCCTCATGCTAATATAATCTTCATTCTAATTCCTATCCTAACCCACCTCCTAATTTCGTCACATTCCATTAAGGAATGATTAACAACTCGTCCCACTTGAGAAAGTCAACTTTCTCAAGCATGACTTCTCTAAGGATCAACTTGCCAAGTTGAGCCTTACACCCTCCCATGTCTCTTAAATGAATTTCATTAATGACCCTTAATGGATATTCCCTCTTGCCCATCCCTCATTAATTCCCAAGGCATTAATGGCTCTTAAACCTCATTAATGACCTTAGGGGCTCCATTAATGAACCTTGTCTCCCCTCTCTCTCTCCCATTCCTTTATAAATTGAAGGGATTTAGAGCTCATAATAAGCCTCAAATTTTGAATAGTAGTTTTGTTATGCCAAGATTTTGAAGGAATCTCAAAGCATTGTTATGCTACCCATTCCTTCCTAGCTTCATACACACTCCATTAGTCACTTTCTTACATGGTTATAATGTCCATTTTAGACTAATATGCATGCTTAAATAGTTAAATAGTTTTTTTTAAACTTAAATCTTTCATGCTAGGTTGTTTATGTCACTGGTATTAGCATAATCTGAGGGTTGTTATGTTATTTTCTACACTCATCCTAGTTAGAAAGCATTAGGTCGATGTTAGGGTTTTATATGCTCACTAACCCTTGTTTCTCACTAACAGAATGACTTATTGAAGTGTTGTGTCATAGGTAATATGTGCAAAAATATACACACACAACCGTCCTACTTGCAAAATGCATAGGCACACATCTCTTGAATGGAGGAAGAAGAAAAAGTAAGCATGGAAGCCTAAATATCAAGAAAATTCTTATCAACTGAAAAGAGTCAGTAACTCATATATTTGGGATTACAACACATGGGAAAATTGTAGGGCATGTGGAAGATTTGGACGCATAGTTGCAAACTGCATGAGAAAATGGTTGAGAAATTCTAGGAGCTGGACTAACCCCAGAATGGCATGTTTACACTATCATAAAGTTGGTCAACTAAGAAAGGACTGCAGAGACCAAGTGACAGAGACAAGCACCTTTGCCAATGGAAATACCATTGAAGACATTAGGAAGATGAGAAACAAAATGTGGAGGAAAGCTACAAACACTGATGATGCTGGACCAAGAAATGCTATTAGTGACACCTTATCCAATGGATCTGGTGACATCACCACCCCCACCTAAGATGAACAAGTAAGTATGGAACTGCAGTATACTAATTTATACTTTGAATCAATTCCATTATACATAGTTAAAATGTCAAATCAGCATGATTAAAGATGCACTATGGTATTACTTGTTATAATTCTATGAATTCAATCTCATCGGTTAATGCATACCGAAAAGCATCGGTTAACATACAAAAGCTAAGTTGTCAAAGATTACCAAGAATCATTGGTGTACATATGAAAACCAAGTTAATCAATGTAACCCAAGACTCATCGGTAATCAAGTAAAAAGCATTGTTATCTTCGCCAAATACCGAGACCTATTGGTAAATGTGTGAAAATTTGAATGAGTTAACACTTGCCCCAAGCATCGTGTTTTCACCAAAAACAAAGTTGGCATGTATCCTGAGAAACTCCATCCTTGACACTTGAAAAGTTGGTAGAGAATTAATTTTTCCACTTAGGGCATCGTCTATAAATAGGGTGACAGACAAGCTCATTATTCACCAGCGATTTAGAGTGAAGAAGCAGAGAAGAGAAGAGTGAAACTAGAGCAACCAGATTGTAGAGTACTCCAAGAAGATTCACAGCATTTAGATTTTGAACAACAACATCTATAGAAGGTTAAAGTAAGTAACAAAGATCACTGAGCTCACTCTTTTTTTTTACAGAAAAGTCCTAAATTCATGAAATTATGGCAACTACTTCTCGTGCAGCCAAGATCAAGAATGCTAAGGAAAAGAAGGTTAATCTGATCAATAACTCCACTTATGAAGAACCTAAGTATAAAATATTTCCAGAGGTTTCTTCGCAACCTAACGATGCTGGTGCATTCTTCGAAATTCCACCTAGGGTTTTATTAATTGAAGATGTCCATTCCTACATACATTGCAAGATTGCCGAGATAGGAGATCTTGAGGTTGATCAATCTTACAAGAAGCTTTGTACAGGAAAAGCCATCAAGGAGGAACACAAAAACATCAAGGTCAAAGGGCTGACATGTGCCCTAATGTTCTTGAGAGAGTTCAAAATTGAGTGGATTCGGATAGTGCTAAGAGGAGTGCATGACCAAAAGATGTGGCTAGATTAACAAAAACTGATCACTAGAGATGTGATACATGTTGTCACCGGTTATCCTATAACTGACAAGGAAAAATCACTTAAACATCCTCCTCGACCCAAGATTGAGAAGATAATAGGATCAGTATGGGATAACAGAGGATTGAAGGTTAATACCATCACTAATCTAGAACCCAATTTTGGTGCATGTGTACTTGGTTACAAGATATACCAATCCAACAGGCTAAACAACATAGCATGTGGAGCAGTTGAAAATACCCATAAGATTGTTAAGAAAGGTCTACAGTTAGATCTATCTGAGCTTCTACTGAAGCAATTAGGGACAATCAAGTCCACTAAGTCCAATTCATGTAAGTTTAGATCACTCTTAATGTGTACATTTTTCTACTTTCAAAACTTCTTTCCATCTATAGTAAATGTCAACTGGGATACCACCCAACCAGTGACCATACAAATTAGTGAATTCATCTGTAGGGCCCATTTGCCGTTGCACCAAAAGCCATGACTGTTAGTGAACATGGAACACCACATAATTAACCACCTGTGGGCAGGGGAGCGCATCGCATCACCCAACAATCTCCCCCTCGACGCGCATACCAGGTGCTTACGCGGGTCGGGAAGGCACCGGGGAGATTTGAACCCATGACCAAGCCAAAACCAGGCTCTGATACCAATTGTAGGGCCCATTTGCCGTTGCACCAAAAGCCATGACTGTTAGTGAACATGGAAAACCACATAATTAACCACTTGTGGGCAGGGGAGCGCGTCGCATCACCCAACATCATCAAGTCATTAGGTGACAATTTTGTATCAGTTATGGATGAATACTTCACTGGATTTAAGGAAAGAATGCAGAAAAGAATAACGATACCAGAACAACTAGTACAAAAGTATAAAACTGACATTTTCTTTATGGTAGACACTGATTACACATATATCAAACCAGTTGTACCAAGAATAGCATGGTTAGCACCTCTTGACTATGATTTCAACATAGATCAAGAAACCAATGTTATTGAAGCATTGATAAATGAACCAGAGGACAAGTCACAACCTAGGTTTGGAACCTATGAAGAAGCCAAGGAAAGAATTAAAACAAGCTTAGTTGTGAAGAAAATTGAAAGAAAGAAAGAGAAAATGGTCAAGACACTGAAGAAAAATTTGTCGGTGAATGATGAAGAGTCTGAACAAAAGGATGAAACTGAGGGATGGTCACCCATCAGTGAAGAATAAAAATTGAGTGACTCATAATCTACAGAGTCTGATGCACCACCACCACCAATAGAAAAGAAACCAAGGACCACTACTGCAATAAGGACTAGAATTTACACAAATAAAGATGTAAGTGCATCACCAGTCAAAAAGGGATAGGTAAGAACCTACAAAAGGAAGTCTCAAACAGGTCAGATATCAGAACCTAAGAGAAGAAAGAGATGCATCAAAACTAAGGAAGACATAGAGGACACCAAAAAGGGTGAACAACCTATTCAGAATAAGTTCCCTACCACAATTGATGAGGTATGTGTAGGTACCATCAATTTAGGTTCAGTAACAGATCCTAAGATTAGGAAATGGCTAACATTAGATCTTGAGGAGCAGAATAAGTTAGAAGAGGATCATCACAACAATGTACATATTCAAATATGTACCAATACAATTTGGAGATAAAATGCCTAAAGAAATTTTAGACAAAATTTTGGCAAGGTGGACATATGCACTAAAGGAAGAGAAACAAATAAGAGAAAGAGCCCTAGTTTTAGTTATGCCACAAAAATCCAAGATGGAAGAGATTGAAGAAATGATGAAGCAACACTCCAAAAGGTTCTCACCAAAGTTAAGAGCCTACAAAGTGCTACAGGGACATCTAATTGAGCTAGACAGGAAGAGTAAGGATGAATGGAGAAAAATAATTGAGGTACCCAAAAAGGAAAAAATCCCTGAGCCACAATTAGCTCTTACCAACAAGCCACACAATGAAGAAGATCGAGATAAACTGAGCCCCGAACATATTATTATAGCTGATTGTGAGAATATTAATATAGAAGCAGTAAAAATAGCAGCTAATAAGAATATGGACACTACAGATGAAACATGGACCAATAATACTATCATTGACATTATCGGAGAAGATTCTACATTGACATTATCGGAGAAGATTCTACAGATGAAGTAAAGAAAGATGGAGATGACATTGTTTCCCCAGACCAAATCGAGGAACATGATACTTCAATAGATACTGCTCAAGTAGATACACTAAGATGAATATCACTATTGATACAAGCTATCAATATTATCTTAAATAAGGAGAAATCACCTAACAAGGATGCAAGCATACTCGAGGACAAGGGTGAACAAGAACCAAAAGACACACCCGATGAGTAGGATAAAGATGGAGAGCAGAAGGAAACAGGAGGAGAAAAAAAAGACAAAGGTGAAGAATAAAAGAAAGGTGATGCCACTCCTAAGGATACCAAAAGAGATGTTGTAGATAAGGCTAAGGTTGATTTGGAGACGTCCACTCCCAACCGATAGGCAAAGCCCAAGTAGCAAGATATAGGTTCACATACACCAAAGCCTTCACCAAGAACATCAGACCAAGCAAAGGAACTTGATATGGTACTGCATATAGGTCTCTCCTCAACACTTTCAAAGAAGAAAAACAAGAAGAACAAGAATCCAGTTACATTGGAAGAGATAATTGAAATACCATCCTATGATCTGAGGACATTGGATCCAGAGGCACTAACAAACTATGCAGAACTTTGTAGAAGAAAAGTTGTCCAGGATAAGCTGAAGAAGGAAACAAAGGACACTCAGGTACTTGAGACAACAAGGGATATTCTTCAAAAAATAGTACCTGGTATAGAAATTGATCAAAATTCATCAATTATTGATCAATTAGCCATTCTAACCAATCCAATCCAATCACAGAATGTGGATGCAGAAAAGGCAATTGAAGAACGATCCGAGAAAAGGTATCAATATAAGTTAACTGAGAAAATCAGCCAAGAAGTGGCAAAGAACAAGGTGAAGTTATCTAAAAAAGTAAGTGAGTTAGAACCTATCATTTTAGAAACAATAGCCTTAGTTCAAAAGTTAAGCACTTTAGAGAAATTCACTAAGGAGAATATTGAAAAGATTGAAAAACTAGATGCAGATCTAAATTATAGTTCTTGAAGTCTCTCAACAATAGAAAATGCCATACAGTTGCATTATACAAAGGTAATGGAAGCTAATAATTTGAGACTTCAAATCCAAGAGGTAGAATCAAGGTTTAGGGATGAGGTAATTGAGCTACAGGCTCTACTCTTACTGAATCTGACACTACTGCAGAAACATATGACAACAGAAAGGCAATTGATAGCCACCCCTAAGATGTCTATCACCGACAACATCTATGATATGCATGCCAAGCTCACATTAGAGAAAATGGCACTTGAACACCTTCAAGAGAAATGGGAAAAGATGATGGACATGAACAACTCTCATTTCCAAATTTTTGACAAGTTGTAAATTATTACACCTTTGCCCTTACTATCAAAAAAGGGGTAAATTGATATGATACAAAGGGGAAATTGATAGGATACAAAGGGGAAAATGATATGTATAAAGGAGATGATAAGTACATATACTTATACTATACCGGTATATACATAGGGGGAGTCATAAATGACAAGGTGGACACATGGTGTACATTACTAAACATTTTAGTATTTGCACATATCATTTTTTGATACTAATGTCAAAGGGGGAGATTGAAGACATATTTTTTCCATTAGTATGAAAAAAAAAATAGTTTTGAAACCATCGGTAACACCAACACCGAAATTCAGGTTAGTGCAACCTGACAGACAAGTTCAAGCAAACCCGATGACATAATGCAACCCGAAAATGTTACAAGGGAACCCGAAAAAATAACCTGATAGATAAAACTCGACAGAGGAACCCAACCAATAGAGTATATTGAAACCTGATAGAATAGATGATAGAGGAACCTAATAGAGCAAAGAGAAACCTGAGCACCAATCTACCGAGAGAGAGTTAGAATCCTAAGAAATGTGGATCTGACTTCCACGTCAGATAAAACACTTGTGTTTTGTATTTATCTTTACTATTAGATTTAAATCCATTTCTTGAGGGACAATCAATGTAATTATAATTGTTTTAATCAGTCTAACTAATTAGAAACATGCAAACTAGGAGATCAAGGTCAAGTTGTAAACCTTCAATCATAGAGTTATCATTGTAATACGTGAAACTTATATAGGTCAATTCATTGTATAAATAGATATGTAATCTATCAGAACACATATGTGTGATGATAATTTTAGCCGAGGAGCACATCTATGGATCAGACTAAGATTTTTATGCAGAAGAACAACCAAGGATGAAATCAGTTATCAAGAACAAGAACCAAGGCTACCGAGTAGAAAAGAGGTATTGATCAATCACAATAGGTGATAAATATACATGTAATCTTTATTAGATCTTTAATCATCAATTTTAGGTTTCACATACTCGGGTCATTGAATATTTTTTACTACATTCTAACAAGTGTAGAAAATAGAAGAAATCCTTGAGAAATGTGGATTTAACAATCCTTTATAAATCTCTTAATCGAGTGCACACTAAAAAATGTTGCTAAATCTCTTAACAGAGTAGACCTTAACCAGTCTCTAAATAATACTCCTAACATGGTAGATCAGTAGAAGTGATCAAAATTTTAAGCCTTAACCAGCCCCTTCCATTCTGCAAATAGTGAAGCTTTGTGGGTTTCATCCCCACCATAGTTTTTACCTTCTAACAGGGGTTTTCTGGTTACCAAGTCTTGTGTCATGTGTCTATACATTTCATGAATGTTTCTATGAATGTTTACATTCTTATTGAGTTAATGAATTGATATAACATACACAAATATAGAATAGCATATATGGTTGGTAATACAATTGGTTACTAAAAAGATAAAGGTTAATTGATAAAAAATTTGAGGGTATTGATTCACCCCTCCCCTCTCAGTACACCATTGCATTATTTCCAACAATAAATGAGTGGTCATGGAAGAGGGATATTTTCTCACACATGTGTGAGAAACTCTTGAAAAGTATGGCTCAATGACAAGTGTAAGAGGGTGGGAGACCCAAAGTGATTCACATGTTGAGCATTTTCCAAAGAGGAAAGGGGAGACAAGATGTAAGAGAAATGTCTTGGGCCATTTTTGGAAAAGGGAATGGACAACTCCCATAGGAGGGGTGCTCACACATGTGTGAGCACCATTAGGAGGTTAATTGTTGTAGGAATAATAAAATTAGTTTAATTAATCTAAGATTAATTAGAGGAGTAGGTTTAGGGGGATAGTGATGGGTGTAGATTAGGAATCTAAGATATATTTAGGAATGATCCAAATTAGATTTAGATTAATCATAGCTTAGTATAATATTAGAATGTGGAGGGAATAAATAAATTAAAATTTATTTAAAGGGGCATTTAATGGAGGGAATGTGTTAGGAATGCAAAAAATATTTGAGTGTAAGTCTCTCTGTATCATTGTTTCATGGCTTCCCCTAGTTTCATTTTTATTTAAGTGTCCTTAAGCCCTAAATTGTCATTTCATTAAACCCTCGGTTACCTTTTGGTTCAAAACCCTAAGTCTCTCATCTCTTTTATGTTTGTGCATTACCTTTTTTGAGGCACTTAATTCATTTTGTAACATGTGTCTTTTTGTAAGCGGGTCCTTTTTCCTTCTAAGTCATGTTTCCTAGCGGGGTCTACATTTTAATTTTACTAAGTCCTAAGTCCCTATTTTGTTTTATTTACCACAAGATATCGAGCAGTTTCTTTTTTATCTAATGGTATGAGTAAATCCTTGAAGGAAAGATACACCAAAGTTACTCATTATGGAATCACGCCTGAGTGACACTTGTCCACTTTCAGATCATGGGGCCAATGTTTTTTTAATTTGAAAGTGAGAAATCATCACTATCATATCAAATTTGATCCAATGATGGGCACAATTCTATGAATGAAAGATGCAACAATGTTACTCATTGAGAAATCATGCCTACGTGACATGTAGAAAGTGGCGAGACCTAACCTAAGACTAAAGGAAGCTAAAAGGTAGTCACATCTATCATAATCAGATGATAGGCATGATACCTAGAACAGAATATGCATGTTCTTCATCCATCGTGGGATCATGCCTAGATGACAAGTGTCCCTGTGCAGATCTTGATTAAGTGGGGCCTAAAGGTAAAGTTTCAATCAGATCTATTTCAATCTAACAGTTGGTGTGATGTTAATGACAAAAGATACTTATTAGTTATTCATCATGAAATCACACTCAGCTGACACATAGCCATTTTAAGATCATGGGTCCAAGACTCTAAACAAGATAAAGGTGAAGAAAATTAAAATTTAATCAGACGGTGGGCATGATGCCTTGATCCAAAGCTGTGCCAAGGATACTTATCATAGAATCACACCTGAGTGACACCTATCAAGGTTGATGAAGAGGAGTTAAGTGGAACCAAAGGTGTTACATGTAGTTCAAATGGTGCATGTTTATTATTTTCTTTCGCCGCTATTGTTGTGACATGGAGTATTTTTTTCTATTGACTTTTGTGGACTGCGGGATCTGCTGAGATGGATCTAAATTGATGATTATGTTTTAAATTTAGTGTTTTGATGCAAGAAATATGTTTTTACCATTTTAGCTACATATTTTTGAAAGATAAGAAGTAATTACAAAGTGTGTGGCTATCCTTGATTAATGCAATTTATGGATAAGTTATAATATAAAGCATTTCATTCTATGTTTCAAAAGTTACAATTTTTAGAGAAGCAAAGCGAAGCCGAATTGCAGTGTATTTGGTCTTTTTGCTAGCATTATGTGAAATGGGTAAGTTTTTTCCTGTCTAGTTGCTTCTGCATTTTGTGATTTTCAAGTGTTGATTTAAGTTGAGATTTGGAGGAGGTAGGGTTTGTTTACATTTTTATTTTATTATGATACCCTAGTTCCAAGATGGCACCACGTAGAGAGTTTAAGGTTAAAGTAGATTATCGAAAAAGAGTAGTTTGTGATGATTTTCTGTAACAACTTGATAAATCTGATGAAAAATAATTGATTGAATGTTTAAAGATGATAAGTTGATGATCATCGAGCTGCAGAAAGTAAATGCAAGACATTAAATCAGTTAATGTATTGTATTGTCATTGATGTCAAATTGATATAATTTGATTGGTCATATACATATTGTCACAGAATTCAAGAAACCAAAGAGATAAAGTTTATGTTATCGGTAAACATATAAAGCCAGTGTACATCGAGTGACAGAAATTTGTTGGAATAATCCCAAAGGATAAATGAGAGGGGGGGTGAATCAGTTAACGACTACTTTAATTCTTTTCTTTACTTAGATATCAATTAACATAAAGAAAATGCACATTTAGATAACACAATAGAGAACACAACAATTTTGGTTACGGGGAAACCAAATAGGTAAAATCCCCGGTGGGAATTAACACCCACAAAGAATTGTACTTGAGTATAATTATCCCTGCTAGGAGTTGTTCTTTACAATGCAATAAGTACATAGACCTGGTTAAAGTTTGGACCCTATTAGGAGTCTTTTACAAGTAACCCTATTAGGGGTGAGGACTCATTGTCCAAAAGCTCACTACTAAAATGATGAAGGTTGCAACCTTCAGTAGAATAGATATACACTATATCTGATAGATGAACTGTTTGAGTGGACCTATTGTCTTGATTAGTTTCAGTGTATTGTATACTTCCACTTCTTCTTCACATAGATCTTTTCTTGATGAATGAAATTTCTTTACTCTCCCAAAACAACAGACATTTTGTTCTATACTTTTTCTATCTTTTTTCTTCTCATTCACACTTGGTGTTCATCAAATGAACTACTATAACTATCTTCTCCAAAGGATGTGATCTTCATTGGCTCTAGTATTCCCTTCAATACTTCTTTAGTCGGCCACATCAACCACGCAACCTAATTAGAAACACACAACTCAGACTGAATAGACGTGACGCTTCACAAAGTCGGCTCCATCAAATTAACTCCAACTTCACAATTCTAATAGAACATGTTTGGCACATTTAGATAATTATCTTTAACTCATAACTAAACATGAATAAAAATACACATATCCCAAAGATAGGTGCAACTCAAGAAATAATGTAATTACATTGGCTCTTCACAGATAGTTTTCAGTCTCTGTAACTGTCATAACTGATTAGCATAACTCAATTGAAACTTCATATCTGACTCGGCGTGAATGCACATAGCATCTAGAACATGTATACACCATGGAAATGAACACGCATAGCTATAGAACATCTGTACTGATAATTTCATATAGAACACTGATGTATATTATATTTTGTCATCAATGACAAACATACAATCAATTATTTTCACAGAAGCAAATCTCCAACTATCTCCCCCTTTGACATTGATGGCAACATATGATGTTATCAACTCACAGTGTCTTCCTTCTTTTTACAATCTTCTCAATATCCTCATCAAAATTTCCTCTTCACTGCTACTGCTCTGTATACTCCCCTAGAATATATTCTCCCCCTTACTAATACTCCCCCTTTGACATCAATGAAAAAGGGTGTTAAACAACATTAAGCACAGGTACTACTCCAGAAGTAGAGTAGTCAATCATTCATCAGTCACCAAGGACTGATGTTCTTGCTACAAATTCTAATCAGAATCAGGAAAGGGAATTACTCCCAACTTCTCCCTGAGATACTCAAAAGTATCTTTGGATAATGGCTTTGTAAAAATATCTACTAATTGTTCTTTAGTGCTCACATAATCCAACTTTACTTCTTTGTCTGCAACTTTTTCTCTTATAAAATGGTATTTGATCTCAATGTGTTTTGTCTTTGCATGCATCACAGGGTTCTTTTTCATATTGATAGTGCTAGTGTTGTCACAGTGAATAAAAATAGGATAATCAATCTGAATACCAAAGTCTTTAATCATCTCTTTGATCCAAACCATTGTTGAACAATTCAATGTTGCTGCAACATACTTAGCTTCTGTTATTGACTGAGAGATACAATTCTTCTTTTTACTTGTCCAAGTGACCAATCTGTCTCCAAGAAATATTGCTCCTCCTGATGTACTCTTTCTGTCATCAACACAACCTGCCCAATCTGCATCTGTATACACATGAAGTTGTATATTCTTTAAGTTAGGATACCGTAAACCATAGTCTATAGTCCCTTTTAAGTATCTAAATATTCTTTTTATTTCCATTAGGTGATTTTTCTTGGGTTCAGCTACAAATCTTCCAACAATGCCAACTGCATTAGAAATATCAGGTCTAGATTGAGTAAGATATATGAGTTTTCCAATCATAGACTTGTGTAGGGTCTTGTCAACTACTTTCGAATCATCATCCTTAGAAATCTTGCTTCCTATTATCATGGAGGTGTTTACTGGTTTGAAATATTCCATCTTGAAAGTCTTCAATATCACCTTCACATATTTAGACTGATTTATGAATATGCCTTTGTCTGTTTGTTTTACATTCAATCCAAGAAAATATTTGATAGGTCCAATCATGTTCATTTCAAACTCACTTTTCATTTCTTTGGTGAATTCTGCACTAATTTTTTCATTGCCTCCAAAGATAATGTCATCAACAAAAATAGCAACGAGTAATAATCCTTCATTTGTCTCTCTTATGAATAAATTATAGTCTGTTGCTCCTTTTCTGAATCCTATCTTTGTTAAGTAACCATTTATTCTCTCATACCAAGCTCTTGGGGCCTATTTAAGTCCATAAAGTTCTTTCTTTAATCTGCATACCATGTCTGGTTTGTCTGAAAGTTTGAATCCTTCAAGCTGCTCTATCTAGACTTCTTCCTTCAAGTCACCATTCAGAAAAGCTGACTTGACATCCATTTAATATACTTTAAATTTCTTGAATGTTGCATATGCAAAAAAAAACTTGATAACTTCCAATCTACTCAAAGGGGAAAATGTATTAGTGTAGTCTATTCCTTCTCTCTACGCATATCCTTTACATACTAATCTTGCTTTGTTCCTTACCACTGTGCCTTCTTCATTCATTTTTTTCCTAAATATCCACTTTGTTCCAATCACGTTCTTGTTATGAGGTCTAGGGACCAGTTCCCATGTTTCATTCTTGATTATTTGATCTAATTCTTCTTGCATAGCACTTTTCCAATCTGAATCTTTACACACATCTTCAACACTTAAGGGTTCAATCTGTGAAAGTAAGCATACTTCTTCATCAGTAGTTGAACCTTTTTCTCTAGATCTTGTCAAGAATTTTGTGCTCTGATCTCCAATGATATCTTCCTTAGAGTGGTATTTGGATGTGTATTTTGAGCTCTTAGGAGTGATACTTTCATCTATAATCTGTGATTCTTCTTCACTTGGTTTAGGATTGTTACATGAAACATTAATATAGTCAAACATTTCTTCAATAATTGTATCTTTATTGATGGGTCTGGGCTCATCTTCAATCATGGGAGAATAGTCATAATAGCTTTCTTAAATCATAAAATTCTCATCAATCCTCACATGAGTACTTTCAATGATCTTCTTTAATCTTAGATTAAAATATCTATAGGCTTTTCTTTTAGTAGAGTAACCAAGAAAAATACCTTCATCGCTTCTAGCATCAAACTTGCCAATGCTATCATCTCTCTTGATGTAGCACTTACTTCCAAAGATTCTAAAGTATCTTACTGTAGGTACATTACCAAAACAAAGTTCATAGGGTGTCTTGTATGCGCCTGGCCTCAATTGTATTCTATTGATAGTATAGACTATTGTATTGACCGCATCTCTCCAATAGGTATGAGAAACCTTTTCTTCAATCATGATAGTGCACGCTGTGTCAAGTATTATTGTGTTCCTTCTTTCTGCAATCCCATTTTTCTAAGGGGTTCTAGGTGCACTTAAGTGTCTCTTGATTCCATGTTCTTCACAGTAATCATAAAAATGGTCAGAGGTGAATTCTCCTCCTCTATCAGATCTCAGACATTTTATCTTTAATCCAGATTCATTCTCAACCTTAGCTTTGAACACTTTGAACTTCTCAAAAGCTTCAGATTTTTCTTTTAAGAATGCAACCCACATCATCCTTCATAAATCATCAACAAACAAAATGAAATACCTTTTCTCCGTAGTAAGATCTGGTTTGAGTGGTTCCACATAGGTCTTTATGTATCAGATCTAATTGATTTTCTCCAGAGTCTTGTTTTCTCTTGAATGAGGTCCTCACATGCTTCCCCATCACACATTCCCTGCACATGGTGTCAACTAGTCTTGCAATACCTGGAAGGTATCTTACTGCCTTTACATTACTTATCTTGACTATGTTGTCAAAATTGATATGACAAAGTCTCTTGTGCCATAGCCAACTATCATCCACTTTTGCAACAAAACAACTTACTTCTGAATTGAGCTAAAACACATTACCTTTGGTCTTTGAGCCTAATGCAATCATGTCTCCTTCTTTGTTGTTAATGATGCACTGGTTTTTTTTGAATTCCAGCTGATATCCTTTATTAAGCAACTGTCCAACACTTAGTAAGTTATGATGTAAACCATCAACATAAAGAACATCATCTATCTTATTCTTTCCATCTAAGGTGATAGAACCTCTGCCTATGATAGGTTTGGGAGTGTTATCTCCA
>MU225869.1:1432526-1451722 GCA_018584345.1 Thuja plicata | reverse complement strand
CTTAGTAAGTTATGATGTAAACCATCAACATAAAGAACATCATCTATCTTATTCTTTCCATCTAAGGTGATAGAACCTCTGCCTATGATAGGTTTGGGAGTGTTATCTCCAAATATAACCATGCCACATTTGTATTTTTCTAGATGTACAAATTTTCCTTTGTCTCCTGTCATGTGGTGTGAACATCCATTGTCAATGATCCAGTCAGTTCTAATGTCAGCTTTTGAAACTAATGCTAACTCTTGTGTTTTTTCTTCATCTTCTTTGTCCATTTCTTCAAGCATCTTTTCAATTTATTTAATGGAAATGAAACCAATTTCATCTTCTCCTGAATCATCATCAATTACACCATCTTTAGCATGATAAAATTCCTTAGTGTACTTGGGCTTGTAATCTGATCTGAACTTCTTGACTCTTGTAGGACACTTGGATGCAAAGTGACCAACTTTGTTGCATGAAAAACATTTGAATGGTAGTTGTCCTTCATATTTCCCTTTACCTTTCCTTTCTTTCTTGGCAATCATAGCAATTATTTCTTCTAGTTCTGTATCCACTTCTTCATTATTACTAGAGCTTCTTATGGATTTCTTTCTGTGGACTGAGGCTTTGAAAGTTGTCTCACTTTTGGGTTATGTCTTCAATCTTGATATCTCAAATGCAGATATTTTTCTCATCAAAGTCTCTCTCTTGAAGTCTTTTTAAAATTTCATAGTCTCATCTAAGATATTGATCTTTCTCTCATAGTCTATTGTTAGTGTGGTCATTTGTTTTTCCATTATATCATCCTCTAAAATTTCTCCACCATTGTTCCTGATACCTAAAAATGCTTCATTAATTATTTGATTTTAGGCTCTGATGTTTTCTTCAGGTAGCATCTCTAAGTTGTTGTACCTTTTCTTCCATGTATTTTTTTGCACATTCTTTTCTTGGATGTCTCCTTCAAACATATCTTCTAAGTATTTCCAAATAGAGTATGCTTTATCTGCCTTCTTGATCTCAAAAAATTCACTGTCGGATAGGGCACTAATTAGGGCTTCTTTGGCAATTGCATTTTGAGTGAACACTTCCTTTTGTTTGATTGTAGAGTCTTCTTCTGCAAGGTCTTTCAAGGTGGGAACTTCAATTTCTTGAGTGGCAATCTCATAGATTTCAAATCCAACACACTGAAGATGTGTTATCATTTTGTTCTTCTAGTCAAGATAGTTTTCATCATTGAACTTAGGACTCTCTTTCCTGAAGTATGCCATCTGATCTACCTTAAGCTGTTAGGCTTCTTCTCCAAGGCACTTGGCTCTAATACATGTAATACCCTAAAATTTGCATCTTGCAACCCTAACCAATTTTTTTGCATTTTTTACTCTTCTAGATCATCAAAGTCCTATTGTACTAGGAAATTCTGAGTTTTAACTGACTCTACTCAACCTAAGTGTCAAATGTAGAAAATCCTAAATCTGCATTAATCATACATCATATTTAATTCCCAAATATCTATTGGCTAAACAAACCTTATGATTGAATTAATTTAATTATAAAGTCCTAGCACTTTAATTAAATTAAATTCACCCTCTTTAGCTAAGACACATGAAAAAGGAATTAAACAATATTTAATTATTAAATAAATATCCTCATTTCAATAATTGAATTTAATTATTTAGATGACTGAGAAAAAGAAATTATGAGGTCATATTTATTTAATTAATTAAATATTATCAACAAAATCTTATCTCTGTTCAGAAATGGAATCTTTGAATTAATTGTGCTTTAAAAAGAAAGAAAATAATTAAAATCAAATAAAACAGAATTAAATCAAAGAAAGAAAACAGTTAAAGAAAAGGGAAAACAATTTATTGTTTTCTTTCAAATAAATCTTTCTAATTTAAACTGGCTTTTCTATCTATTTTATTTCAAAGAGGAAACTTTCTATTATGATCATCTCTGAGTCTATAAAAGAACTCTCGGTCTGTCATTCAAACCCTGCCTGAATTTCTAATCATATGCATTGTTAGAATACTGAATTATTGTCATATTTTCTTGATAGATTCATATAAAATAATATCATTTTGCAATAGAATAGCTTCAATTTCTAGAATAATTGCATTTGAAATCATGTCTTAGATTATCTTACATCTTTCCATTCTTAGAATAACTATGCATTGTATTGCATTCATGGAGAAACATCCTTCATTCCTAGATTGGTCTATGGTTGTGAGACTCTCGTTCTAAGAGAAATTTTGAAAACCCCATCTGGATAGAAGGAAACAGGTCGAATCATGCAGGCAGACAGGATGAATAATCTCATATTCAGTCTTGTGTGTATCTGATGAAGAAGGACTCTGTTGAAGTGTATGGTGAGTTAACAAGGCCAAATTTACCACATACATTTTTTGCACCCACTGTGGGGTAGGTACATTCTGTTCTGGCCTCATTTCATTTCATTTTTTTCCATTTTCTTACATTCTATATGTACTTCTGTACAGTTCTATTTTAATTTCACGCGAACTTTTTGTACGTCTCATGTGAACTTTCTAGTTCTTCGCGTGGCTTGCAGTATTTCTTCGCGCAATCTAGCATAAATCTTCCCATGAAATTACATGCCAAAGCTCTCATTTTGATATCTTATTGCCTCAATTTTCTAACCACCTATTGTTTTCTAAAATCTGTGTTTCTCTGATTTTATCTTTTGAGCAGCTTAACAGTGGTTTGCAGGACGCTGAGATAAAGAGAAAGCCATCATAAAACTTTTAACGCGTTTATTGCAAGATGTTGAAATGAAGAAAGGAATTACAAACTACTAATGGGTTTATTGCAGGATGTTTGTCGAAGACCTTGCATGTTTTCACAACTTCTTATATCTATTTTTGGAAGTTAAAACACACTTCGGTTGGTGCTTAAAATGAATCATTTTTTTGCATGATTGAAGTGTTTTTAAGATTTTAATCCTAAGAACTACATGTATGTATCCTCTCCCCTCGCCTTTATGGATCTTGGGTGTAAGAGAAATTCATGTGATTCATCTAGAGTGGCTACCTCCCGAGAGCTTTAGCAGAGCCGATGAGAGTGGATGCCCAACCGGTAACAAACTAAAGCCAAGCCCTTCCAAACCGGTATACAAAAAATACTATTGTGATTAATGTCACAATAGACAGGTGTGAATTCATTGTGGTGACCAAAATCTCCTCCAGTACCCTAGTGGTGCATTAAATTCCTGACATCGTTAAGGTGAAAGCCTTTCTTTGAATGGATTGGGAGAGCCCCCTTTATTGGGAAAATGACTTGATCACAACCACCTGAACAGATGTCCTTACTACAAACTCTTGTTCTAGTTTCCAAAAACCCTCTATCTGTTGGTGCAGAAGGTCAGATACGAACTAAGACACCCCACATTTTTATGACTTTTAGTAGAGATAATAGCCCTTTGGGAAGCAATTCCTTTGGGGTTCAAAGCTTGGTATGCCTAAGAAGTGAATGCATATGTAAGGAGGAGCCCGTGCTTCCAAGCTTCTAAGTTATCCACTAAGAGTAAGTAGAGCTGAACTTTGGTTCAAGTGGGGATTCAACTAATATTGTCTTGGCTATCCTAGGATTGTGATTTTCTTCTTCTGGTACTACAAACATTCTGTTTAATGTGTTTTGCGTGGGTGTATCATTTGAACAATCAAAACTATCATCAAAACACACAAACTGTCAATCTTAAACATGCCCAAAACAATCTGAAACTTGAACTATTTGTCAGAAAATAGCATGATTTTATCTTGGGAAATGCAAACTGGTCTCAGCAGTCTGATTCTATAAATGTCTTTTTTTCAACATTTGCATAGTTTCGCATGAAATTTCCCAATCTTTGCATCGTTCGGTGAGAATCTTCATGCGATATGTATTACACTGTCGCATGACATTTGGAAATAGTGCCATTAGTCTGTCATCTTTTTACCTGCCAATCTGGAGCATTTCTTCGCGTGAATATTGCAAAGTATCACGCGGGTCGGTGAGAGAATTTCTTCACATGAAACTGGAGTCTTTTGTCCAAAATAGTGAGCTAAAATCTATCAGTCAAGTATTCTTCTGTCAAATCTGGTCTCTAATATGGCTCTATTTTTCTGCCATCCATCTTCACACAGTATGAAACTTGGTTTCTTGGGTTCAGAACTATGTGATTCTTGCTTAAACTGGTCTCGTCTCATGTCTTTTTGATCTCTTTTTATCTGTGTCATCATGCCTTGTGTTGCAATAGTCATCTCTTGGTTGTTCTAGCCTCATCTTTGATGATTTGCACCAAGGATACTTCACCTTTTGGCACATTCTGTGCAATCTTTGAGACAGTTTCAAGTTTGGTCCTAGTTCACATCTCTTGTTCAAAACTTTGTCTATGACTGTCACAACTCAAAGTGGCAAAACATTTCCTTCAATCAATCAAGACAAATTTGTGCTTTCCACACCATTACCGGCTACATCTACTGAGGAATCATCTTGATCTCCTTCTCTGGTACGTCAAACTTACAATAAATGGTCATTTCCTATGGATCTTAGTCAGGTTCAAAATCCTTTGTGCCTACCAAAAGAGAATCTATTGAACTCCTTGAGAAAAAATTAAAATAAATGGGAAAGAGTTTGACACTCGAAGAAACTGACATGGGAGGATATCAGATTGAACTAGTGCTATCTATTAAATCTTTGCCTTTGTCTCCCCATTATTTTGGGAGGCCTTCTGAGAGCACTAAACCTTCTATGGTTCCTCCTCCAACAAAGTATGGTGGTACCTTTGTACAAGCCACAGTACCATTAGAAGAAGAAGCTGAAAATAGAGCTATCAAAGCTTGGATCTATAAAGGAGATGAAAATTCTGAACAAACTCCTCCTTATGACATGAAACCTGAGCAATATGGAAAAGGTTTATCTATTACTCAATGTTTTGGCTAAAAAGGAAATGGTCCCATAGGTGCGAGTCATAAAGGCTTGATTGCACCATTGAATCTATTGGTCACAGAACTCATGACTCTACAGGTATAGGCTTCCAGAAACTCACATTTCACCTGGGAATAAACAAGTTTGTACCTCTAGAAGATAAACAACCAACACCTGAAGAGACACCTAAAACTACAGAACCTAAAGATAGCTCTGATGAGGATACTTTTCCTTATCCTATTCCTCTAGATGTGGTGGCATTCTTTGCTGAGCCAGATAACTTTGTACCACATGTTAGTATAGTTGACACTGACAGTGATTCTGATATCACCACTTCACTTGCTTCATTAACTTATGAAGAGTGGAAAAAAATATATACTTTAAATCCTGGTCATCAAGGTGATTTATACATACCACCACACTTTCAAGAACACTTTGACCAAGAATTTTAGTCACTTCTCATTACATAAGAGGTAGTTGATGCTACAAACACTACTGAGGTACCTAGGTCAACAAGTGTTCATCTAACCATAGCAGAGGTTCTAGGTAGAACTC
The DNA here is from genome assembly GCA_018584345.1 of Thuja plicata. Lineage (NCBI taxonomy): Eukaryota > Viridiplantae > Streptophyta > Pinopsida > Cupressales > Cupressaceae > Thuja > Thuja plicata. The sequence goes on along the minus strand of MU225869.1, from coordinate 1,446,265 downwards.
ATCCCAACTGGGGACAAAGAGTTGATTTTACTCATGTTCTTGATATGACACCTAATGATGAAACAAACTCTCATGAATATGAGTTTGACAGCTTGTCATATGCCACTTCTGACAGAGATATAGATATAGCTAATGCTTATGAAAACCTTCTTGAAGTAGGTGAATAGTCTAGTGTAGGGTCACATGAGTCTGACTCCCTAGATGTTAACATGTCATCTACTACACTCGCTAGGAATCAAAGGAATTCGATTATACCTCTCGATGAGATTGCTTTAGGTCTCAACTTTCTTGTCCATTCCTTTGATGATTATACTATGAATGCACTCAAACCCGTCACTTCTCTTTCACTTTTCCATCCAGAGCTTATAGACTGGAACTCTACCTCCCCATCTAATGAAGTCCTTACATTCTAGAATGATTATGCTATTGCCTGCTACCTACACATTGTCAAACCTGTAACGTCCTCCACTAGCGAAGAAAGTGTCAATATGACCAAGGAAAACATCAAGTATCTTAGTCACAAAATCAAAAGAAGAAAAAATAGGCGCTCTAATGGTGAAAACCACATTGTGGTAGTATCAGAGCCTAAAATAGTCAAAATAAAAGACGTATCCAAAGGTGAAAACCTCTTTGAGGTGCCTGAGGATGAGATACTTAATGCACTCTTGAGTCATTTTCAGGAGAGATCATCTATGCTAATTAAACCAACTCAACCTATCAACTTGGGTACAGAGGTAGAACCTCAGATCATTCACTTGGCACAATCACTATCAAAGGCAGAAAGAGAGGAATCACTACATTCTTCAAAATAAAAAATATTAACTTTGCATAGAAATATTCAGACATGTCGGGATTAGACCCTAATCTAATCATGCATCATCTAACCATTGCACCAGGTGTTAAGCCCATCAAGTAGAAGCTTCACAAAATGCATCCACATGTAGCTCTACTTGTCAAAGCTGAATTAGAGAAACTTCTTAAGGCAATGTTTATCAGAGTAATTGATTATGCAGAGTGGATCTCTAATATTGTTCCAGTATCAAAACATGATAAATCTATATGATTCTGCACAGACTTCAGAGACTTGAATTTGGCATGTCCTAAGGATGATTTTCCATTGCCTAATATTGATATGATCATAGATATGACAACTGGGTATGAAATGTACTGACTAATGGATGGTTTCTTTGGCTACAACCAGATAAAAATTATGCCAGAGGACCAAGAGAAAATAGCTTTCACATGTGCCTGGGGCACCTTTTGTTGGAATGTCATGCCCTTTGGACTCAAAAATGCCGGTGCCACATATCAATGAGTTGTTACTACTATATTTCATGACATGATGCATAAAAAAATGGAAGATTATGTGGATGACACTTTGGCTAAGAGTATGCATCAAAAGAAACATCTTGCAGATCTAGGTCCTATACTAGATCGAATGGAACAATTTAGTCTGAGACTCAATCCAAAGAAGTGTGCATTTGGTGTAACATCTAGGAAATTACAAGCTATCATGGAAATTCCACCATCAAAGAATATCAGACAAATGAGAGGACTTCAAGGTCGACTACAGTCTATCTGGCGTTTTATCTCTCAATTGGCAGACAAGTCACAACCATTCACCAAGACTCTACACAAAGGTGTGACTTACCAATGGAACAAGAAATGTGATGAAGGGTTCACAAAAATCAAACAATATCTTGCAAACCCACTGATCTTGATGCCTCCTATTCATGGGAAACCACTTATACTATATATCTCTTCTACGGATGTATCATTGGGTATCCTTTTGGCTCAAGAAGATCAGCACAAGAAAGAAAGGGATATCTATTACATTAGTAGAACTCTGGTCTCATATGAAATGAAATATTCTACTATAGAGAAGGCTTGCCTTGCAGTGGTGTTTGCTTTGCAAAAATTACAGCACTATATGCTGGCTCATACTACACGTCTAATTGCTAAAATTGACCCTCTAAAATATTTTCTCAGTGAAGCTACCCTCACAGGTAGACTAGCTAAATGGGTCATGCTTCTCAGTGAATTTGATATTGAATATGTGGAAAGGAAAGCCATTAAGGTCCAAGCAATAGCAGATTAGTTGGCAGAAGCACCTCTAGTTGATCATCAACCATTGCACATTGAATTTCCAGATGAGTCCATATTACTTATTACACATTGATCATGGACTATGTTTTTTGATGGTTCATTTACCCAATAGGGGTCAGGTGCTGGGATACTGTTCATTACACCTCAAAGGTACTCTTTACCAAAATCATATAAGATGTTGTTTCCTTGTACAAACAACATTTTTGAGTATGAAGCCTTAATCAATGGTATGAAGCTCACCCTTGAGTGGCAAGTAGACAAACTCAATGTTCTTGGAGATTCACAGTTAGTCATCAATCAAGTAAATGATATCTATCAGACATGGGATGACAAGTTGGTACCTTATAAATGGTTGGTTGATGATCTCAAGAAGTATTTTACTCACATCACTTTTCAATAGGTTCCAAGGGTAGATAATAAAGTAGCAGATGCCATGGCTACTCTCGCCTCTATGCTACAAATGCCAAAAAATGATTTTTGACATGAATTCCTAGTGGAGACGTTACACCACCCAGCCTATGATTCCCCTAATTCCTAGATGATCTATTCTACTATTGGACATGACTCATCTCACTACCATCATATCTTTTCCTACCTTCATGACTAGATTGTTTCAGACACTTACACCCAGAATGAGAAACGTCACTTAATCTGCAGTGCTTCATGGTTCATCATCATCGCTAATGACTTTTATAAATGTGGTCTAGACAGTACCCTCCTTAGGTGTTTAGAACTTGATGAGTCCAAATGAGCGTTAGTAGAGGTGTATGAAGGCATCTATGGGTCTCACTCTAACACCCTGACATTGGCCTGTAAACTTATTAGAGCTGGTTACTATTGGCTAGATATGGAAAAAGAAGCTACATAGTTTGCTAATTCTTGAAAACAATGTCAACTACATGGTAATCTGATTCATGCTTCAGCCAAGGATCTTATTCCCTTCATTACTTTATGGCCATTTCAACAATGGGCCTTTGACTTGGTGGGTCAGATTTACCCCTCGTCCTCAAATGGACATAAGTTCATAATCACAGCTACAGACTATTTTACTAGGTGGGTGGAGGCAGTCCCTCTCACTGTTGCCAATGGAAAATCAGTGGCTATTTTCATTCTCAACTACATCATCTGTAAGAATGGTGTACCCTCAACAATAATCACTAATAATGGGGGACAATTCAAAAACAAGGATTTGACAGAGCTATGCTCTAAGTTTAAAATTACTCAACATTGGTCTTCCATCTATTATCCTCAGGGTAATGGATAGGTAGAAGCATCCAACAAGACAATCCTTAAAATCCTGCATCACAAAGTGCATAAATCTGGATGAGATTGGCATCTCTGGATCAATCCAGCTCTTTGGGCATACAGGACAAGCATAAGAACACAAATAGGGGCCACACCCTATGCTTTGGTTTATGGATCAGATGTTGTGTTACCAATTGAGGTTGAGATTCCTTCTTTGCGACTCTCTCTGAAAGGCCTCATTACTGATGAAGATAACAAAATATCTCAGCTACAAGAGCTAGAACTACTTGATGAAAATTGACAAGTGGTGTTCGATCACCTTAGAGCATACCAGAAAAGGATGTCAAAGAGCTATAACAAGAAGGTTAGACCAAGAGATTTCCAAGAGGGTGACCTCATTCTCAGGGAGAACCCTAAGAATCAACAACATCGGATCTAGAAAGGGAAGTTTGAACCAAATTGTCTTGGTCCATATGTTGTCACTATAGTTTTCAGGTCTGGTACCTATAAACTTTCTACTACTGAAGGAGAACAACTCAAAGAGCCCATCAACGCTCTTCATTTGAAGCAGTTCTATAGCTGAGACATCTTCAGTATGCTCATGTATATAGTAAAGTCCTAAAAAAATTCTAAAAACTTGAAAAAATCCTGAAAAAATGATCATCTTAGTGAAAACCTAGCGATAGGTGCTTTGATGTATCTCCAAAAAAAATTATATATTCCAAAAATACAAAAAAATTAAAAAATTGAAAAATACAAAAAAAGAGAAAAAGAATAAAGTGTCATTAATGAAAACCTGGCAAACAGGCATCATGGTAGAAAAAAAAAGAATTTCTACAAAGAAGGTGAAAACCTGGTAAATAGGCACCTCTTGTTCCACAATGTTATATCTATCGTATCACCACTTGGCTTTACACATTTGCTTTCCTACATTGTTTCTTTCCTGCTATCCTGCTTTCTTGCTTACATTTGCTTTCAGTTCTCGTCAAGACACCAACTCACATGGATTGAAACTAGTCATACTCTCAGGGCAACCCTCCCAATCTAGGGGGCACTGTCCTTTTATCTTTTAAAGGATCTTCTTCACATCAGTCACCAGTGATTTTCACTGCGTCTTCCTACTGATGTATAACTTATACCACGATCATTTCATTTGATCATCTCTCTCACGTTAGTCACCAGTAGTTCTCACTATGTTTGCCTATTGTCATTGTTCTATCAAGATTTCTCACATTTGTTATCGTTGGAGTTATCCTCACACGCTCTCTCCATTGATACTCAGTCTTGATGATTCTATGCTTTAGTTTGTACATATCTTTTGGTCACTTTTGTGACACTTTGGTTCCTTTGCGGACCCTCCTGACTTGTCATTGATTCAACGCCATACGCTTGGGGGCAATCACATTTGGTTTGTCCTCGCAACATATGTCAAGTCAGTCATTGTTACTTTGGGGAATGGGCCCCCCATTTGATCACATCTTTGGTTTATACCTGAGTCAGTAATCTTGTCACTTCTCAAGGACAACTCTCTACTGACACAAACTGGTGTTTTTCAACACCACCATAAACAGTGTTTTTTAACACTATCTTTGGACACATCTGTGTTATTCAACACACATTGGATATCTCACACGTAAACATCTATCGATAAAAATCAAACACAATGCACTCACAAGCACAATGGTGTTTTTCAACACCTCATACATATATACATTCAACAACTTTGAAATAGGCTGAGCTATGCTTGAATATTTCTTTGTATGTTGTCTATTCTCATGAATTTTATTGATATTTTCTTTGTCTACTGCTTGTTGGTGTAGTCCCGATGATCTGGAAACGTAAAATAAATAGGGTGTATGTGATAAGAGCTCCCCAACTAAGGTGGAACAGCCTCACATCCCTTGATCTTGTTTATTTGAACACCATGGTGAGGTCGGTACTATCTCCTTTCTTGTTATTGCTCTGTTTGTCATTGTTCTGTTTGCTATTGATTTGTTTGTTTACGCATGATCGCACTCCTCGTTATCTTGGCTTTGAATGCCTCGATACTAGTATACTCTTGCAACATTAACTAGAAACCATGTTCAGGTCATCTTGGCTTTTGTGCCTTGGTGCTTACATTCATTTCCTACATTTTATCCGATGATAAGTCATATTCATATCCTTATGGTTGCATTTTGGTGCCAGTAAGGGTTGTATCGACCTTGATGTTCCAAAATTAAAAATGCTCAATGATGATGATTTTACGATGGGTCTCACAACCATGTCCTAGAATTGCACTTTCATATTGCATATAGCATAGAATTGCATTCTCATATTGCTTCTAGCATAGGATTTCATTTTCTTTCTAGACTTGCATTGTGACAATAATTTGGTGTTCTCTTCATTGCATTCTTCTAGGTTCATACTTTGGAGAGTTCTTCTTCACTGTCTTGGTTTCATCACGACTGCACAGGTGTTCGATCCTCACTCTTGTTTCTTCACATGTTCTTTTGGTTAACATTTGTTTTCCTCCATGAGATGTTAGTACCATACATATTCATATTCATAACTCATTATCATCTACACATGGAATTTGCATTTCTCATTCATAAATTGCATTTACACAAATTATCTACATACATCTATACATGTGAATTCCATACATTTACATATATTTAAAACATGTCCATACATTTTCATAAATTCTAATCATTTAAACATCTAAGCATATAGGAAACATCTCATAAAAGACAATATGACACATGTGATGATACCAAAAGATGAGCTCATATATATATATATATATATATATATATATATATATCCAATGTGTCAATACAAATACAAATGGTGCTACTCGAGCACGATCGATCTCAAAATAATGATATGATACAAGGATGCCAACACATCAGATATATCCTATGATCTCTATCTATCAACAAAAACCTAACTCTAGCCCTCTCCCTCATCACCTGGAGGAGGTGGAGGTGGGGCCCTATTTTATGGAGGTGTCATCTGTGCTCCCTCTGACCCTCTCGCATAGCTCAAAAATCTAGCCACATGAGATGCCTTGTCAGGAACCACAACTATATATGATGCATAGTAATAAGCCGCCCGTGATGTCTGATGTCGCACCTCCTCCTGTGCTGCCTGGAGCTTCTCCCAGACATCCTGTATCTCCTAGTCTCTGTCTAGTAATCATGCATCTCACATAGCTACCTAAATGGTCAAATCTCCCACATGCCTCGTGAGCTGCCAAACTCTCTCCCAAGATCGTTGTTGTGGGTCTTGCGCTATGTCCTGTACAGGTTGATCCTCCTGCATAGGACCATCCTGTTGTACCTCCTCATGAGGAGGTACCTATTGCTCCTCAGTAACCTGCTCCACCAACCATCGCCGAGACTGTCTGGTGCTACCACTGCTGCTAGCTCCAACATCCATCCCCATATGTTGGGTGGGGATGTCAACCTGTACTGTCTAAGGTCGAGGACCCTGCTGTAACCCTGGTTGTGCCCTCTATTGTGGTGGGGGCATCTACATCTGCTGCACCTATGGTTGTACAACCTATGGAGGTACCACCTGTGCTCGGCCTGCTATCCCCACTGGATCCGTGAATCTCAAAAAGGGGTGGGTAATGAAGTGCTCTCTATACTCGGTGGTCACACTGGCATCTACTACATCCCGTAGGTAGTCCCACTGCACTGGGACCAATGCACAGATATCTATCATCATGCATCCCTAGTCCAACTTCGTCCCCCAGCCCCTCCTGACCTCATCTGTAAACCTGGTGTACACTGTTTACTCCTGTGAGATGTCCTGCGGTCATCCGAACTGCTGCCATACCCATTTCTGTGGGAATCTCTCGATCATATTAATGGTGTGACCTATCATCGTACGCGAGAAAAAACATGTGGCTTAGCTGGTCCATTGCATCATCCCAGGCCTCTGTCAGTCTCCAGGGCCTCCAAATCACTGCTGCTAGGTCATCGAGCTAACCTTGCCATTGATCAACCTTACCTAGTGTGGGCTGGGTAATCATCCCCCTATATTGGTAAATATAAGGCTCCAAGGGCTGCCTCATGTCCTCTCATATCAGCCTGGTAATGGGAAGATGCTCCCAAGCCCATACCTATAGTACAAATACTCCTGTTGCCATACTCTTCACCTCTCGGTAGGCAATCTCATGCATCTCATAATACATGTGTGCTAGCATACATTGTCCCCATCTGTAATGTTGGGGTCATGCTAGCATCAGCTACAACATCCTCCCCCAACCACACTCTAGAATATGTTGTCCATGATCAGGCATCAGGTAGCACCCAAGGAAGCATGCTAGAACCATGGGCAACCTGTGGGTCAGACTGTACTCGCTAATCAGATCCTCCCATGGGATCGCCCTGCCCATAACAAGGTCATCCTGAAAGACCTCTCTCAAAGCTGTTATGCCCAACTTGGGCTGTGTCTCATACTCAAATCGGACACCGTGGAATGGTATCCTCAAGATCCTATCATCGGGAGTAATGGTCATCTCCCCTATGGTAAATAGAATGTGTTCATTTCTGAATGGAAACATTTAACCAAAGCTCCTAGCAATCCATGATTTACCCAAATCTCAGGTACATCAGATAATGTACACAATCCCAAAGTGTCTATATGTGCTTTCTCAGCATCATCTAACTAAGATACCAATCTGCTGATAGTCAGATGATGCGATTTGAATGCTATATCTAGAAATTCAACCTACAAGACATACAAACGACAGAGCACTATCAGTAATCGATAATAATCAAAGCATAACGAGTTAATAAAGCATTCAAGACATTCTATAGACGTTAGCGACATTGATGCAAAAGCTATTGGACGTGACATAGACTAATTTCATGCTCATTCTGACCACATTTTCCCATGCGAAGAAGCATATTTTCATGCGAAGAAGTTCTCTTTTACGCGAAGAAGTTCTTCAAATCATGTGACATTATACTTTCGCACAAACTTTAATCATCAGTCGCGCGAGAAAATGCCCTCTAGAAGCGTTTCTCGTGTGAAACTAGGTACTCTCCCGCACGAGATTCCTCACCAAATGGCGCAAAATATAGTTTCTTCACATGAGATTTCCCTATGGGGCGTGTGAAGAAACTACTTCGCGCGAAGACTCGTGACTCAAATTTTAAAAATGTGACAAAATAATGAAAAATTGACAGAAATTGAACAAATTTGAATTACAGAGAGGTTTGTCGACCACTTACTAGAGGTCCGTACGCTGCAAGCCAGCTATGTCTCCTCGATCGCTCAAATTGACGACTAATGTAGGGGACCACCATTTTATTTTTACTCAGAGCTCAATTTTCTCAAAATTCAAAGGATTGAAATGATTTGAAAATGACCCTTTTCATCCTTATATAGGTTTTGACCTAATTTTTCAAAGTGCTTCATTTTGCGTGAAAAACTGCACCACTACCTAATTTGACCACTGTGAATCCATTTTCATGATCGAAATCTGAATTTGACACTTCTATATAGTTCAAAATTGCATTTTAAAATTTTCAGGACCGACGCGATCGGACACTTGTGCAGTTGACTTTCTGATGTCGATTTCTTGTCAGAATCTTATCATATCATCATTTTCTGAAATCTTTGACTGTTTTCCTCAAAAGTCAACTCTAGTCAACTCTAGTCAACTCTAGTCAAACTTGGTCAACCAGACCTCAAAATCACTCAAAATTGATTCTAAATCTTCTAAATTCTTCCATAATCTGTTCTGATTTCTTCTTGATCTCTGACTCAACATCTATCTGTGATTTTTTTCGCTCTCCATCATCATTATGACGTGTCATCTTTCTATTTCGCTCCCAAGGGGGCAGGATGATTATACATTGAATCTATTCTAGTCAATCTGATCTAATTTTCAAAAGTCCTCATTGCTAAGGGCATCTCATCACTTGGGGCATCTCATCACTTGGGGCATATTCAATTTTTTGTACCTCACAGTCAAAACTAGATACTCCACAATCAATAAGGGCATCTTTGTTCCTTACATCTTGTCATATTTTTAGCATCTGAGCAATCTAACTCAGATTCTTGAGGACCAAGCTCCGTTCTGGAGATGGCTCTTGAAAAACTTCTTTTGGGACAGGTATCGGGGCAATCTAACCCTGACTCCTGATAATCAAGCTCTATTCTGGAGATAATTCTAAACCGCTATTTACTCCGTTCTAGAGATTATTTTGAACTACTATTTACCATCTTTTGAGATAGGTATCGGGGCAATCTAACCCTAACTTCTGAAGGTTAAGCCTCATTCTTGGGATAGTCTTGTGAAAGATGTCAATCTAACCAGTGTATGGGCAATCTAACCTAGATATTGGGGGACTAAGCTTCGTTCTGAAGATACTCCTAAAAACCTCTATTTTACTATCTTTTAAGACATGTACCGGTGCATTCTAACCCTGACTCCTGAAGGTTGAGCCTCATTCTGGGGACAGTCTTGTGAAAGATATCTATCTAACCAGTGTCTTGGCAATCTAACCTAGATATTGGGGGACTAAGCTTCATTTTGGATATATTCCTAAAATCTCTATTGATTATCTTTTGAGACAAGTATCGGGGAAATCTAAAATTGACTCCTGAAGGTTGAGCCTCATTCTGGGGATAGCCTTGTGAAATATATCAATCTATTTAGGTATCGAGGCATTCTAACCCATATCCCTAAGAATCAAGCTTCATTCTGAAGATGACCCTCAAAAACTCTATTTGACCGATGTCTTGGCAATGTAACCTAAACTTTGGAGAGTTAATCTCTATCCTAGAGATGGCTCTAAAATCTTTGCATCAATCAATATTCAAATCTATTCTTCTGTGCTTCAGGCATCAATCTATTCTTTTAATCAACGCGTTGCTTGCACATCAATTCAAAGAGGGGCAAAATTTAACACCCCAAAATTGGCATCTTGAAACCCTAACCAATTTTGTTGCATTTTTTACTCTTCTATATCATCAAAGTCCTATTGTACTAGGCAATTCTGAGTTTTAACTGACTCTACTCGACCTGAGTGTCAAATGTAGAAAATCCTAAATCTGCATTAATCATACATCATATTTAATTTCCAAATATCTATTGGCTAAACAAACCTTATGATTGAATTAATTTAATTATAAATTCCTAGCACTTTAATTAAATTAAATTCACCCTCTTTAGCTAAGACACATGAAAAATGAATTAAACAATATTTAATTATTAAATAAATATCCTCATTTCAATAATTGAATTTAATTATTCAAATAATTGAGAAAAAGCAATTATGAGGTCATATTTATTTAATTAATTAAATATTGTCAACAAAATCTTATCTCTGTTCATAAATAGAATCTTTGAATTAATTGTGCTTCAAAAAGAAAGAAAACAATTAAAATCAAATAAAACATAATTAAATCAAAGAAAGAAAACAGTTAAAGCAAAGGGAAAACAATTTATTGTTTTCTTTCAATTAAATATTTCTAATTTAAACTGGCTTTTCTATCTGTTTTATTTCAAAGAGGAAACTTTATATTCTGATCATCTCTGAGTCTATAAAAGAACTCCCACTCTCTCATTCAAACCCTGCCTGAATTTCTAATCATATGCATTGTTAGAATACTGAATTATTGTCATATTTTCTTGATAGATTCATATAGAATAATATCATTTTGCAATAGAATAGCTTCAATTTCTAAAATAATTGCATTTTAAATCATGTCTTAGATTATCTTATATCTTTCAATTCTTCGAATAACTATGCATTGTATTGCAGTCATGGAGAAAAATCCTTCATTCCTAGATTGGTCTATGGTTGTGAGACTCTTGTTCTGAGAGCAATTTTTAAAACCCCGTCTGGATAGAAGGCAATAGGTTGAATCGTGCAGGCAGACAGGGTGAATAATCTCATATTCAGTCTTGTGTGTATCTGATGAAGAAGGACTATGTTGAAGTGTATGGTGAGTTAACAAGGCCAAATTTACCACATACAATACCAATTGTTAGAATAGTCCCAAAGGATAACTGAGAGGGGGGGTGAATCAGTTATCAGCTACTTTAATTCTTTTCTTTACTTAGATATCAATTAAAATAAATCAAATGCACATTCAGATAACACAATAGAGAACACAACAATTTTGGTTACGGGGAAACCAAATAGGTAAAATCCCCAGTGGGAATAAGCACCCAGAAAGAACTATACTTGAGTATAATTATCCATGTTAGGAGATCTTGAAACCCTATTAGGATTTTTCCTTTACATGCAATAAGTACAGAGACCTAGTTAAATTTTAGACCCTGTAGGAGTCTTTACAAGTAAACCTGTTAGGGGTGAGGACTCACTATCCAAAAGCTCACTGCTAAAATGATGAAGGCTGCAACCTTCAGTAGAACAGATATACACTATATCTAATAGATGAACTATTTGAGTAGACTTGTTGTCTTGATCAGTTCCAGTGTATTTTATACTTCCACTTCTTCTTCACATAGATCTTTTCTTGATGAATGAAATTTCTTTACTGTCCCAAAACAATAGACATTCTATTCTGTCCTTTTTTTTATCTCTATTCTTCTCATTCACACTTGGCGTTCATCAAATGAACTACTATAAGTATCTTCTCCAAAGGATGTGATCTTCGTCAGCTCTAGGAGTCCCTTAAATACTTCTTTAGTTAGCCACATCAGCCATGCAACCTGATTAGAAACACGCAACTCAGACTGAACCGACGCAATGCTTCACAAAGTTGGCTCCACCAAATTAACTCTAACTTCATGATTCTGATATAACATATTTGGCACCTTTAGATAATTATCTTTAACTCATAACTGAACATGAATACAAACACACATATCCCAAAGATAGGCACAAGTGAAGAAATAATGTAATTACATCGGCTCTTCACAGATAGTCTTCAGTCTCTGTAACTATCATAATTGATTAGCATAACTCAACTGAAACTTCATATCTAACTTGGCGTGAATGCACATAGCATCTAGAAAATGTATAAACCATGGAAATGAACACACATAGCTCTAGAACATCCATACTGATAATTTCATAGAGAACACTGCTATATATTATATGTTGTCATCAATGACAAACATACAATCAATTATTTGCACAGAAGAAAATCTCCCACATAAACATCAACGGACAGTGCACACCAATGGATAGAGAACCCTGAGAAGTCACAGTATATACTGAGAACTGCAACACCAAGAAGAACTAAATTTGATTCCCAAGGACAACTCGAGTCAATGACCGAGCAAACTAAGAGTTGATCATGTCAGAACTGGAGTTAGGAAATGACAAAACACTTAACTGGCAGGAGCTATAACTAGAGTTAACTGATTGATTGTTTTATTTTCATCGACCAATTGAACTGAAGATTTAAATCTAGTTTTATTCAAAGTTTTCAAGGATAAATCTATAGAATAAAACTAAAGCAAAGCTTTAAAGATTAAAGCAATGCATGGCCAGATTTGCAGATCAAGAAAGCTATCTACGTCAAGAACAAGAAAGACAAGGAGATTGAAATGGTGAAATCATGTCTATATAAAGAGACAAGTAATTCATTATGAAAAGAAGAATGTTGAATATAATTTTGGTGAAGATAGAATTCTTCATGCAGATGTGATCATATAGGCTGAAGAACATAGCCAAGAATTCTGCAAACACCAAACAACAAAGAAGCAACAGCATTCACCAAGGAGAAAGAACAAGGAGGGGAGAAAAGGAATAAAAGAGAATATTGATTAGAGAGGTATTATGTAATTACAATAGATCTAAAAATATTCAATTTAAAGGTGTATTGTTGAACAGATCATTTACAATTTCAGCTTAACCATTGATTTAGAAAATCTCTTAACCGAATGGGATTTAACAGTCCTTAATGTATTGTGATACTCAAGAGTATCAAAAGGTTTTTCTTTTTGATAGAATAGTGAATGCCTAAGGTAAAAATACTAACCAATGGTTTTAAATCCTTTAACAAGGTTGCACTTAACAATGTGTTTCTAACCTTTAACAAGGTTGGCTCTTCATCGAGCTCACTTCAAAAGAGTGAAAATTTTGGGTTACCGCTCCCATGTGGTTTTTCTCTTAATAGGGTTTCCACATTAAAAATCCATGTGTCAAATGTGTATATGATTCATTGCTTTGATGTTTTTCTTTACACATTACTAAAATAGGATTGGTCAGTAAACACTAACTTTATTTACTGCTATTCTGTAAAGGCTAGAAAAAGATAATCAGTATAGTCACCGAGCAGTATACATTTGATAAGATTACTTAAAGGTATACATCTTGTAGGATTGAAGATAACTAGAGGTATTATATTTGTGATATAAGTTTTGGTTGGATTATTGGATTAATTTTTGAGGCATTGATTCACCC
>MU225869.1:1401429-1432514 GCA_018584345.1 Thuja plicata | reverse complement strand
CCCCCCCCCCCAATTATTCTAACAATTGGTATCAGAGCTAGTGTGCTTGGAAGAGAGTTTAAAGACTCAAGATAAAGATCACAAGATGATTAAAAGGGATGTGCCTAAGTTGAACAAAGACAATTTTTCATCATGGAAAAGTAGGATAAGACTCCACCTATAAAGTATTGGAAATGATGTCACACAATACTTGGATACTAAATTTTTTTTACCAAATGGACCTTCGACAGTTGATCAATTGAGAGAGAAACATGAACACAATTCTATGATGATAGAGCTTGCTTCCTCACTCTCCGATGCTGAATTTGAAGATGTCAAATCATGCACCACTGCAAAGAAAATGTGGGATAAACTCAAGCTATTATATGGAGGAGATAAAAATGTGTTGAGAGCTAAGGTTGAAAGCCTAAGAGGAAATTTTAATGACCTAAGAATGAAAGGAGAAAACATCACTCAGTATAGTAGCAGAATCAAAGATTTTGTTAATGCTATCCGAGGAGTGGGAGGTGTACTTGAAGAAGAAACAATGGTAATTAAAATTCTAAGAACCTTAATACCTATTTATGCTATTAGAGTATCTACCATTCAAGAAATGAGAGCAGTATAAAGTAACAATGTTACTCTTGATAGTTTTACTGGTAGACTTATTTCATTTGAGATGAATAAATTTGACAACAGTGTCTTACCAACTATTGATTCTGCATTCAAATCTTCTCTAAAAATAAGTAAATCAAGTCATAAACACACTATGAAAAATGATATTGAAAGTGATAGTGATGAACAAGAACTTGAAGAAATTGAAGCACTAATGGATAGAATATTGCAAAGAGGCAAAGGTAGATACAAAGATAAATTACCATTGGTCTATTTTAATTGCAAAGAAATTGGACACTTTGTTTCTAGATGCCCTAACAAGAGAAAAGATGACATAAATAATGACAGATCTTATGAAAATAATTTTGACAGAAGTGATGACCAAGATTACCAAAGCAACTGACACTCTGACAAAAGAGATAGCCAAGACTACAAGGACAAAGGCAAGAAGGCTTGTTACCTAGTTGAGAACAAAGATGAAAATACTTACACCGAATCTGATGAAGATATTGAGGTAGTATTTGTTGCTATGAAGGATGATTCAGACGAAGAAGAAAGGTATGTTGAAATTGCAATCATATCTAACATTAGTAAAAATGATGTCTAGATTATTGATAGTGGTTGTACTCACCACATGACTAGAGATAAGGAAAATTTTGAAACTTTTGAATATTATAATGGTGGATTAGTTAGGATAGGTAATGACTCACCTTGTTCAGTTGAAGGTAAAGGAACCATCATGTTGAATAATCTGATTAGATGTAAAAATCCATATTGGGTGAAAGGAATTAACTATAATATTTTGAGTTTTTCATAGCTAAATAACATAGGACACCGAGTTGCATTTGAGAACAAAAATTCAAAGATCTATAATGAAACAGGGAGGTTGATCGGTATTGGTGAACAAATAAAAGGTAACATATTCTATCTTGATAAGATTTAGACCACTTGTTTATTGGCTAGAAACGAAGACATTTGGTTGTGGCATAAAAGGTTATGTCATGTAAATTTTTACAACATGGTTAGGATAATCAAGAAGAGAAAGGTAAGAGGCTTACCGAGCATGTCAAAACCCGACCATGTCATCTGTAAGAATTTTCAAAAAGGTAAAATGACAAAGTCTAGTTTCAAGAGAAAAACCTACACATATAATGCTATTCTAGAGATGGTTCATACTGACTTATGTGGACCAATGAGAACAAAGAGCTATTATGGTGATAGATACTTCATTTAATTTTTTGATGATTATTCTAGAATGATGATTGTCATGTTCTTGAAAGAGAAATCTGAACCATTTAAGATGTTTAAATGGTATAAAGCTATAGTTGAAAAACAAAGTGGAAAGGAACTAAAATGTCTAAGATCAAATAGAGGAGGAGAATTTATTTCTGATGAATTCACTAACTTTTGTAATGAGCGTGGAATTACAAGATAGGTTTCTGCACCGAGAACACCACAGTAAAATAGGATTGCTAAAAGAAGAAATAGATCAATTGTTGATTATGCTAGAACACTAATGATTGAAAAAGGCATCACACAAAAATTCTAGAGAGAAGTTGTAAGTACTGTTGTCTACACATTAAACCGAGTTCAATTGAAGAAAGACACCTTATGAGCTATGGTATGGATACACACCTAATGTAAGTTAATTTAGAATTTTTGGAAGTCAATGTTATATATTGAAAGATGATAGAAATGGGAAGCTTGACTCTAAAAGTGATGAAGGAATATTTCTAAGATATTCTACCAAAAGGAAAGCTTATAAAGGTCTTAAAAAATCCTCTAACAAAATCATTGAAAGTGCAAATGTTAAAGTGGATGAATTTGCTGAGAAAAATGATGAGAAAAGTAGAAGGAAACTGGAACAATAGATTTGTCTACAGTGAAGAACCTGACACTTTTCCCAAGCAATAATGTATCACTACCAAGCGGCATAACAATGCAACCAAGCAATAGGTTGCACACATCAAAAATCAGGAAAATGCTCATAATGATGAACCAAGTGATGAAGATAAAAATGAAGGTCAAGATGATGATCAGAATGATGAACAAAGATCTGAACCATTACTTTCCACGTATGTCAGAAGACACCATCCATAGGACCAAATCATAGGAGACAAAAGAGCTGGAATGAGAACAAGAAGTAAGTCACTAGACACTAGATGTTTGATTTATGATTTTGAGCCTAAATTTGTTAATACTACACTTGAGAATCAAGAATGGGTTAGTGCAATGAATGAAGAGATTGAGAAGATTGAGAATAATATAACATGGACACTAGTACATAGAACTAATGAAAAAAATGTCATTGGTACCAAATGGATATTCAGAAACAAACTGAATGAGAATGGAGAAGTCACAAGGAACAAAGAAAGACTAGTATGAAAAGGGTATGCACAAGAAGAAGGTATTGACTATGGACAAACCTTTGCACCCATTGATAAACTAGAAGGAGTAAGAATTCTACTTTCTTATGCTACTTAAAAAGGATTCAAAGTATACCAAATGGGTGTAAAATTTACATTTATGAATGGGATACTAGAAGAGGAGGTAAACATTGAGCAACCTGAAGGGCTTGTTTATCATAACAAGAGGAACATAGTTTGTAGACTACACAAAGCCTTGTATGTATTGAGACAAGCATCGAGAGCATGGTAAAAAATAATTCACTCTTATCTCATTAGTATTGGATTTGTAAGAACAAGTGATAACAGTAATCTATATTTGAAAGGAGATACTGATGATAAATTTCTGATTGCTGAGATATTTTTTGATGATATCATATTTGGAGGTAATAATATGTTATGCAAATCATTTGTTGATGAAATGAGCAAAGAATTTTAGATGTCAATGTTTGGAGAGATCAAATTTTTTCTTGGTTTACAGATTCTACAGCAGGATGAAGGCATCTACATCACACAATCCAAATACATCAAGGAAGTTATGAACATATTCAAAATGTAGGACTCCAAACCATTTGGAACATCGATGGAAACCGGATGCAAACTGACAAAGGAAGATAAGACAATTGAGGTAAATCAGACCTTATACAAATATATGATTGGAAAGCTAATGTATGTTGTACATACTAGACCAGATATAGCACATGCAGTTGGTATAGTTTCAAGATTCTCTGCTAATCCCAAGGAATCACACATGACTATTGTTAAAAGAATTTTGATATATCTAAAGAATATTGAGGAATATGGTTTGTGGTATAAAAAAGAAGGCAAATTTGGGCTACAAGTCTATACAGATATTGATTGGGCTAGAAACATAGATGATAGAAAGAGCACAGCAGGGGGAGGATTCTTCATGGGAGACAGACTTGTCACATGGATAAGTAAAAAGCAAGGATGAATATCTCAATCAACTGTAGAAGTAGAATATGTGGCTGCTACTGCAAATTTCTCTAACATTGTGTGGTTGAAGAAATTATTGAAAGGTATGAATATGGAAATCCTTGAACCAGTAATTATCTATTATGATAATACAAGTGTCATAAACATTTCAAAGAACCCTATGATGCATGCTAAGACAAAGCACATTGCTATCAAGTATCATTACTTAAGAGAACAAGTGCAAGAGAAAGAAGTGATACTAGAATATGTACAATTCGGGGAACAATTAGCAGACATATTCACAAAGCCATTGCCAAAAGATACATTTGAGTACCTGAGGAAGAGACTAGGGGTCTGACCCTTGTCTATTGGTCACTAAGTTGAATTGAAGGAATCATCATCCTACACATTATCAGAAGATCAATCATGTTGATGTAAGCAAATATATGGACTGCAATGACATATCCAAATGCCAGAGATATTGTTGGCTACTACAGAGCTATATTATGGATGGAAAGAGATATTCAATGATATATTTATGTTTTTCATTACCGTCAAAGGGAGAGAGATATCCAATAATGAAATATCTATAAAGGAGAAGAACATCAGTCAAAGGGAGAGAAAAAAACAGAGAAAAATCCAAGAGAAATTCAAAGAAACAACCATCCATCTAAGGGAGATAATTGAATAAAAGTTAACACTGCATTTCTATCCAAAAAAGAGAGAAGAGATTCTACAATAAAGGGAGAGACAGAAGAAGAAGACAGAATTTCTACATCTATCCATTGAATGGAATGAATAAAAGCACTCAACAAGAATCAAATCTAAGCTAGAAGAGCTTATTGAGAGTCAGATATTTGTATTGGTTATAAAACAATAAGTTTGGTATGTTATGGCATATTTCATATTGTATTGATAGTATGTTGCCATCAATGCCAAAGGGAGAGAGTGATGAAATATAACTGATTGAATGTTTGAAGATGATAATTTGATTATCACCGAGCTGTAGGAAGTAAATGCAAGATATTAAATCATTTAATGTATTGCATTGTCATTGATGTCAACTTGATATAATCTTATTGGGCATATACATATTGTCATAGACTTCAAAAAACCAAAGAGATAATTTTTTTGTTATCGGTAAACATATAAAGCTAGTGTACACCGAGTGACAGTAAACACTGACAGACAGTGCACACCCACAAATAGAGAACCCTGAGCAGTCACAGTGTATACCGAGCACTGCAACACCGAGCATAATTGAATTTGATGCCCAAGGAAAACTGGAGTCAATGACCAAGAAAACTAAGAGTTGATCACAGATCAGAACTGGAGTTAGGAAAAGACAAAACACTTAGCTGGCAGAAGCTATAATTAGAGTTAACTAATTGATTGTTTTATTTTCATCGACCAGTTGAACTGAAGATTTAAAGCTAGTTTTATTCACAGTTTTCAAGGAGAAATATATGAAATAAAAATAAATCAAAGCTTTAAAGATTAAAGCAATGCATGGAGAGATTTGCGGATCAATAAAGCTATCTACTTCAAGAACAAGAAAGACAAGGAGATTGAAACGGTGAAATCATGTCTATTTAAAGAGACAAGTAATTCATTATGAAAAGAGGAATGTTGAATATAATTCTGGTGAAGATAGAAGTCTTCATGCAGATCTGATCATACAGGCCGAAGAACAAAGCCAAGAATTCTGCAGACACCAAGCAACAAAGAACCAACAAAGAAGCAACATCATTCACCGAGAAGAAATAACAAGGAGGGGAGAAAATGAATAGAAGAGAATATTGATCAGAGAGGTATTATGGACTTAAAATAGATCTAAAAATATGTAAGTTAAATTTGTATTGTTTAACAGATCATTTACTATTCCAGTTTAACCATTGATTCATAAAATCTCTTAACCGAGTGGTATTTAACAGTCCTTAATGTATTGAGATACTCAAGAGTATCAAAACATTTTTCTTGTTGATAGCATAGTGAATGCCTAAGGTCAAAAGAATAACTAATGGTTTTAAATCCTCTAACAAGGTCGCACTTAACATTGTGTTTGTAACCTTTAACAGGGTTGGCTCTTCACCAAGCTCACTTCAGAAGAGTGAAAATTTTGGGTTACTGGTCCCAAGTGGTTTTTCTCTTAACAGGGTTTCCATGTTAAAAATCTATGTGTCAAATGTGTATATGATTCATTGCTTTAATGTTTTTCTTTACACATTACTAAAATAGGATTGGTCGGTAAACACTAAGTTTATTTACTGTTATTTGGTAAAGGCTAGAAAAGGATAATCAATATATTCACCGAGCAGTATACATTTGATAAGATTACTTAAAGGCATACATCTGGTAGGACTGAAGATAACTAGAGGTATTATATTTGTGATATAATTTTTGGTTGGATTATTGTATTAAATTTTGAGGCTACTGATTCACCCCCCTCCCTCAGTTATTCTAAATAAATCTACTAACGGTTCTTCCAAAGTGAAAGAATTAGCACCAAGATACCCTCATCTAAAAGTAGGGGATGGTTTACACAATAAAGGTCACTAGATGAGGGATGCAGATATCAGTGTATCAGGTTTAGCTCTTTTCAAAGTTGGTTTTGCTCATAGAAATTCCTTTGCTCCCGGTACTAATATTTGGCAATTTGATGTGGGGAAACTGGTGGTTCTGAATGTCTTCATGGATGCTAACATCCTACTCCAAGTGGCAAAGAATTATGATCCAATGGTGAGGGTGGTGAGAGATGTGGATGCTAATACTCTGATAAGCATCACTGCTGATGAAGTTTGTGAAGTTTTCCATTTGAGTGAGATCTCTGCCCAGCTTGAAGAAATAAATTTTGAATCTTTCAAGGAGGTGTACAAATCTCAAATAGATGATCTCAAGAGTGGACCTTTGAGGGAATTTTTTGACAAAAATTAGGGATTAAGTTTAGTGGGTCCTAATACCCCAGAGCCAATTAAGCTGAATTATTTCAATTTGAAGGCAAAGGGTATGTATTGGGCCTTGTGTCAATTTTGTGGAGAAGATGTAGAAGAAGTGATGCCTATCCATTATATGTTCATGATGATTCAGATCCTTCACCCTCATCTTGCTATTGTTTTTTACTTTGCACCTTTTATTTCTGATTGAATTCACAATGGTTTAATTGGTATTCAGAAATCAAAGGTGGATAAACTATTTGGATGGTATTCAATGTTGATGTACATGTTTTTATACAAAGTTGCAGATTATTTTGAGAAATAAATGGATCTGATGAGGATGAGGGATGGTGAGGAAATGTCAGTTCAATTATGGAGTTTGGAGTTATCTTGGGATAGAGAAGATGTCAGCTTTGTCTCTTTTGACAGATGCTTTGCTTCAAGGCTCAGAGCCCTTTTATTTCTTGACAATCCTAGTATTCCAAACTCTTTGTTGTCCCTCATAAGACCAAAGTAATATGTTAAGCACATCAAAAATCTGCACAACTAGGGGATATCATCTTGTATCATATTTCAACTATTTTCATAGTATATGGTTTCAGGAGAACTCCATATCTACTTCCCTACCAATTTTCATTGAAGTTTGGACTTGCTGAGATTATCAGACAGATTGGTGGTTTTCAAGAGATTGTATTAACTAGGAAGAACAGGGGTTCTATCTTTCCCACTATTACTATTTCCCACCAATATATTATTACTAAGGGTGGATGGTGTTAGAATAATTGAGAGGGGGGGTGAATTAGTGGCCTCAAAAATATTCTAATAAATCAACCCAAAAAGTTAGTACCACAATATTAAGCCTCTAGTTATTTTTAGTCTTAGAAGATGTATGCCTTCAAATATACTTATCAAATAACTACTACTTGGAGTTCTCTTTTAAACCTTATTCTTAATGTTTATCGAATAGAAGTCTTTCATTTACCGAAAAACACTAAATTTCTTAGTGTATACCGATCAATCCAGATTAGTTATGTGTAATGCAAAACGCTAAATTAATGACTCATAAACACATTGACACATGGATTTTTAATGTGGAAACCATGTTAAGGGAAAACCCACTTGGGACCAGTAACCCAAAATTTTCACTCTTCTGAAGTGAGCTCGGTGAAGAGCCAACCCTGTTAAAGGTTACAAACACACTGTTAGGTGTGACCTTGTTAGAGGATTTAAAAGATTAGTTTGTCACTTAATATCAGGAAACTATATGCTACCTTTTATGACCAAACCCAGTGTAGTTTATCAAATGGTATCTCGCATCTCATGTTATCTTCATGATCAAACTTTTTGATACTCCCTAGGATGTATCTCAATATAGAAAGGATTGTTAAGTCCTACTCAGTTAAGAGACTTTCTGATTCAATGGTTAAACTGAAATAGTAAATGATTTGTTCACACATACAACTTAGACTTGTAGTTTTTTAGATCTATTGTAAGCTCATTAAACCATTCTGATCAATATATCTTTTCAATACCTTTTCTCCACTTCTTTCTGCTCGGGGATGTGCTTCTCTGTTGCTCAGTGTCTGCAGAAATATTTATCTCTTTCCTCAGGTTGATTGATCAAGACTGTATGAAGTTGTTCTTCATCAATTTCTCTTCAGCATCCTTCTTTTTCATTCACTCCCCTTAATTCATAATGAATTAAGTTGTCTCTTTATAGACGTGATATCACCATTTCTCACTTCTTGATTTTCTTGTTCTTGGCGTGATCTGCAATCTTAGCCAATCTTGATTTAAAGCATAACTATTGTTTTATCTCATAGAAATCTTCTTTCCAACTGGATAAATCAGCTTTAAATCTTTTACTTATCTTTGGCTTTAACTTGTCGATTAAAATAATGTTAACAACCAGTTAAATCTATCTTTAGTTCTGCCAGCTAAGTATTTTATCATTTTTGAACTCTAGTTAACTTCGATGTTTTAACTCTTCGATAGCTGCGATCAACACTTCAGTTTTCCTCAGGCTTCTCTATCGGTGTTATCTATCTGTCTGAGTTATCTTTCCTTCAGGCTTGTCTATCTGTCAGTTAACACTATAATTCTAGCAATCGGTAATGCTTGTGATTCTTCTCATTGGTAATGCTTATAGGTTTCTTTTCCTGGGCATCACTGTGACTTTTCTCTCAGTTTTCTCTATCCTTCGATTTCCACTAACCTTCAGTGTTTGAAGTCACTTAGTGAATGTTGGTCTTTTATGCATTACTGAAAGCATAATCTTTATCTCTCTAATTTTATAAAGTCTTTGACACTTTGAATATAACCAATTAGATTATGTCAAGTTGACATCAATGACAATACAATCCATTTAATGATTTAATGTCTTGCATTATCTTTCTACATTTAGGTGATCAACTTAACATCTTCAAACATTTAAGCAGTTACATGTCATCAGATGGGTGCACATGGATGAGGTTTTGAAGCCTTATAGACTACAAACATCATTGGCAAGGTGTGATGATCCTGAGGGTTTACTCAGTGATATGTTCAAGAAGAAGACTAGGTTCATATCAATGAATCACTAATTCCATTTTCCTGAAGACATTATTAGAAATGAGTTCTCATTACAAGAACAAGAAGTTAAGAAGGAAAAATGGCTAGTATACTAGAAGACTCTTGATTTTGTACAAAATTTTGAGAGTGATTATGATCCATTGAGGGACCCCAGTCCTTTTGAAAGGAAAATTGATATTTTAATGGAGCATAATGTCTGACAATTCTAGTATTCAAAAGGCATTATTCTATTATAGAGGTTCTCCCTTATCCTATGCCCTCTAGTTCTAACTCAGAAGTAGAGCTTATCTTGGAAAAAGAAAAACTAAAAGCTAAGAGAAAGAAATTAGAAGAAGAAATTGAAATGTTCAAACATGCAAAATCTATGGCAGATCAGAGATATGAGGAGAGGGTGAGAGACACAATTTTGAATTTTGTTGAGGGAATAGAGCCAATATCTTTATTTGAGTGGGGAGAAAATAATAGGTATTCTAAATTATTTTGATGAGGATAATTCTACTTTGGAGCCAATTTTGGATAAGTGGATAGGGAGGAAATCAGATTTAAAATTCTTTCATTCTTTATATAAGACCGAAGATAATGTTGATACCACAATAAATGCTACCTTCAAGTTTTTTAAGAGCTTGTTATTATTTTAAATAAGAAGAGTCAACATCCAGAGAAGAGAAAAGATATTAAGGAGGGAATACTCCTCAGTTTGTCTTGAGATATTTCCCAACATTTTCAAGAAAAATTGTAAATTGAAAAATAAAGGAAAATGGATGGGAGAGATGAATGATTAATTATCTATAAGACTAAATAGCATCATAAATCTTGATAGTACTATTTTGTTTGTTCAAACCGTCGAGAGAGTTGAAAATTCTAAGTCTCATTTTGGATTTTGGAGAAAGGAAGTTCAAAGAATGAAAATAGAATGGGGTGAGTTAATCAACAAGAAGGTTGAAATTGTTAACTTCCCTTGGCCTAATGATGAGGTGTTTACAGCATGGAAGGATAGGTGCACTTCAGATGAATCAAAGAAGCAGGAACAAACCATTTTTCTTTCAATAGGTGGTAATTCTTCAACATCCTGAAGTTGTCAATAGTTGCAAATAGACCTTGCAATGAAAAGAATGAAAACAAAGTTTACATTTGGAAAAGACAGAACAGTTTTGAAGTTCTTACAAAGGCCCTGTGGTCAAATGACAATTTTCTTTTGAAATCTTGTAACAATTCAATTTTTGGTCTTGTTTTAGTTTTGTCTTACATAGTGCGTCATCATTTTGCCTTTTGCCTAAATTATCTGAAGCTTTTTGCAATCCTTTCTCTATAAAAGGATTTCCAAGATCATTTAGAAGGGGCTGAAAAAAAGAGAGTTATCAAGTTGTATACGAGTTTTCAGTCAGGGATATAGCAGATTGTATTGGATTGTATCATAATTGAAATAGAAATTTTTAGGTCTTTTGTAGTTATTGAAGTGGTATATATTTGAAATATTTTGTATACAGGAACATGATTCTTTATACTTAATACAAATATCCATATTTTAATCTCTCTTTTGTGTATATTTCATGAGTTGTGAATTTTATAATTTATTGCATAGAGTTTATTTGTGTGTATGTTGTTATTCCTGAGTTTTTATCTAGGATCAAATTAAATACTGCTTTGGATAAGACATAGGTTGATTTGGTTTGCACAAGGATCTTATAAGAAGTATGGGTTTGGGTTACTTGTATTTGTGGCTTTGAATCTTTGACAATAGTTGGTTTATGTATTTTGCATCTGCATAAAAGGTATTGCTCAATGGATAAGGCACTAGCCAAAGATTAATAATTTCTATAGTGATGCATGTTTAGTTGGGTTTGGTTATATTCAAAAAATCTAAAATTACTTAAAAATCCTTTCAAGTTTTATGGTTGTTGTTGTATGTTCTTCATGATAATTGAGAATTAATAAATGATTGGTTTTCATTCAACATTTTCTTATCATTTTCTGATGTTCTAAATCTAGAGAAAGTTGTAAAGTGTTATATGTTGAGCTGGATAAGGTGTACCCACATTGGTCTTGCAGAACCAAAAGTGTAGAGGGTAGTGTTGTCCCTATAGTTGGTCCAATTACCTTAGATTTCCCATATTTGTAATTAACCACTCTTTAAAATATATCCATAGGTATATTGGTAGCTTTCAAAGCATAAAATCATTTTCAAACACCAACAGAATGTATTAAATAAAATTTAATACATTTCAAGGGAAAGGTATTTAAATTAAATAGGAAGGAGAATATGAAAAATATAATTAATTAATTAAAATTAATTACAATTTTACATGGGAATATTAATTAAATTAAATTAAAATAATAAGAGTGCTAATGGACATTTTTAGACATCTACAATTTGTCCCTCTTGGATGCGATGTCTAAAATGGCATCGCATCGAAGAAAAGAAAATAAGATTTCCTATAGAGAAAAGTAATTCTAGAAGTTGTACTGAAGAGACGATGGTGGGAGATTATGCCCCCTCAAGAAAATAATGCAAAATAATAAATTTTGTAGAATTTTCTCAAAAAAAAAAATAGAAGGGAGGAAGAAGAATTAGGAGGAAATTTTGAAAAAGGGGAAATTAGTCAGTGTCACAAAATTCTTCCTTGGGGGCTAGACCTAGGTTAGATCGGGGACATGATGCCCCAATTGGGATGGGGTAATAATGAATAAATAGGAGCCTCATAATGCAAATTTCAAGAATGCTAAATAAAACTAACTAATGCAACCTAATTACATGAGACTTTTGGGCTTGTATTGTGTTAATATCAGATAGGACACCCTAATTTGATTTTGCAAGAGGAGGTATGTATCACAAGCTAGACAATGTGGATGAAATGGTTCCTTTGCATGGACTAGAATATCAGAAAAATAAGGTAGATTTAGGAGCATAGATGTAGATCAACAATAATGGTAGAACTAATGCAGTGAAACTCATGAGGAAGGCATAGTACACCCAAATCTTGATTAGGGACTTGGTGGAAGTGCATGAGACCTTACCCCTAGTGAGGCATACATAACCATAACTGTGTGACCAACAAAGATGCACTAAAGTACACACAAACAATCATTCCACAAATGACACATATTCCAATATACACTATCCAAGATACACCAAGATATTGAAGATCAAGGAAATCGTGAGTAGAGCCTACTAAAACACAAAGATAAAATCAACAAAAAGGCATCATGACCAAGTTTTAGGGCTCTCTGGAACCAATGGTTAAAGGTTTCCAGAGGCTCATTGGGCTCCTTTCTGATGGAAATAAACTGGCTGTGGGACAAGGTTGGGTCCACGTGGACACAGAAGGCCGCCAAGAAGGCATCCTCCATGTCCTGCCAAGTATTGATGGAATTGGCAGGAAAGTTTAAATACCAGTTTAGTTCACTTTCCCAAGGGACAACAGGAACTTCCTTCTCACTAGGTCTTTGTGTTGGATACAATTCCTTATTCATGGTATCCTTCTAATCCTACAAATGTTCTTCCGCGCTCTGGGGACCTTAGTGTTCATAGTATTTTTCGTTGGGATGGGTTGGGAAATCAGAGCTCTCTAATAAGTTGTAAGCCCCAACAAGCGACTCAAGGGCTACTTCTTTTGGTAAGTCATTTTTCCTCGAATAGGGGGTATGAGCTTAGAAAACTCTCTGGGGTTTGGGGTCGACTAAAATATTCTTTTAAAGTGCAAGGGCAAGAATGACCCTAACCTATGGAAAGTTTGGTTTCTAAAACTACTTCTTGGGGAGCCCTTAGGAGCTATAGTATCAAAGTTTTCTAGAGAGGATGAGATCATGCCCTCCTTCTAGCACCAGTTTATTATTGATGGGACTTTGTGACGGCCTCGCCAACAAGGGAGAGTTATCACTGGGTACTAGAGTACCATCCAACTTTGCTTGAAGATTTTTACTAGAGAGTGGGTTGTCCTAGCCTCCAAGCACCTAGTATTCGGGTCACGATAGGGTAGGGGTAGCTTAGTTGAATAAGTGATTATTTATGTTGAGGGGATAGCTGGTTTTTAACTCATCCACCTTTTGGAAACTTCAAAAGATAAAGGGATTTCCTGCAAGCACGCTTGATTCAACAAAGAAATATTAAAAAAATCCAAGTCAGAGTTAGAGTGATTGGCTATCTACAGTCATATCATAAGTTCCCAAAAACATCAACAAAGCTCCAAATAAAAGAACTAAAAAAAATACCAAATGCATATATGATTATCAACCAAACATAAATCAGTAGTGGAGTAAAGTATTTTATCAAATTAATAAATAATTGGAGCAAAGGACGTAAGGAAGAATACAACATGAAAGTATTTGCAAACTCTGGAGCTAGAAATGATGCAAAGTGTAGAGCTAAGAGAGATTTATCATTCCTTCATTAAGTTTGTAAGTCCAGCATCACTGGTGATAATATTCATGGCTCTTGGAGATCATTAATCTACTAAAATATTGAACAAAGTAACTAAAACTTAAGAACATCTGGATAGTGATCACCTATGGATAAAAAAATCATCAATTTGTCAACCCTTGGAATGGCATAGGACTTATTATTTATAGACATATTATCTATATCATGGCCTTAACATATACAACCTACTTACATTAAATTATAATATTCACAGTCAGTACTTCCTGCATTGTCATGATCACCTTACTATATACAATCATTTGAGAAGACAAGAGAAGAAAGAAAGGAGAAAAGTCCTAGAAAATAGTCAACAAGAAGAGTTCCCTTCTACTTGTAGAGGTGATAGTACACCCTAGATGACTTAGGTCATACACCCTCATAAATGTTTTTTCGGTTCTCGATCTTTGAGTGTCATTCCCATACACGATGTATTGAATGCTAGAGCGGTGCCTTGGAAACCAGGAGACGTTTGTAGAAAAATTTTCTTATTCTATCACCGTCAAGTTGTGAATTACCACCTCACACATGAAATAAAATATTAGATAGTTATCGGTCGACTCCAGAGAAGCTAGCAACACACATCACCATAAATGATACAAAACTAGAACCTGGAATCTCAGGCTTCGGGAGATTACGCTCAAAGAATAAAGAATTATGTATACCAAACCTTCTGAAGAGGGAGATATTCCCAAAGTCTGGGAAATTTTATTGACCTTTAAAATTTTCATAAGCCTCCAAAATATGGAGTATGCCTTCTTCTTCCACTTCTTTCATATAATATCAGTGATCGATGGAGCTCTCGAGATGGTCGTTGGCATCCCCAACCTTCACTTTTAATTCTGAAGACACCTTAGTGGCATCATGGGACTTGAGCATCATTTGGGAGAGTTGCACCATTATAGTGCTATCAAAATCTCTAGAGGGCCAGAATTGAGCCTCAGCCACTTCATCAAACTTGTCGAGTACAGTATCAATGGGAGTATAAGTATCGGAGCTAAATGGATCAGCCAAAGTAATTTCCTTAATAAATGCAGATTATTGGTCTAGTGAGGCATTGACCACATAAGGATGTTCCTCCAAGACCCTTACTAGTTTCTTTCTCACCCTAATTCTGAATGCAAGTATGGAGTACTGGGTCTTGGGGAACCCGTATGACTCATCCCCTAAGATTTTTTTCGCTGCCAAACCTTCCTCCCTAAGATTCATAATTTCTCCCAAGCCATCCCTCCATTCCTCATATTTTTATATTTCTCCTTGCCACTAGGGAATGATAACCTTTAAATGATTTGTGATGTCTTGTGCTTGGAATAATTCAAGGAGGGTCTCGAACATGAAGCTCCTTATCACTCTAATTTTCTCGGCCACCCATTAATTGGCAACTAGCGTCTTCTTCTTCATTATTCTCAACGGATCAATATCACCCTGTGGGAATGGCATTCTAGATGTAGATGGTCTAGGTGATATGTAGGAGAGGGGTTGTGTCAACTCTGTCAGGATCCCAAGAAGATTTGTGTTCACAGTTTTTGACTCCTTTACCCTCTAGGGTTGTTTCTCATATTAGGCATGAATGTCCCAGCTTGCCTTATTTAAGAGATTTGTTTCTCCTTTCAGGTACATTTTTCCTAGAGGGGCCTCTTTAATTATATAGTCTTCGACAGTTATCTTAGACTCATCTTTATCTATCGGTGAGGCTGCTACTACTGCCACCACAATTCCATCTAGATCCCTCCAAGTAGTATGGAGGGTGTGAGCTATTTTGGGCTTCTTCGCTACTTGGCCTTCGGCCAAAATTTTGGCTAGTGACAATGGGGCCACTACCATCATCGAAGATTTTCTTCTTTAGGATTCTACAAACCATTGTGGTGGTCCCACCGACCTCCCCATTACCATCCCCAAACTTGAAGTTTCCCCAGGGTTTTTTTCAAGCTCCTTCATTGTTTCATCCTTATTATTATCACCGGGATCTTCACCTGCATTTTCTTTATATGTCTTTGTAATTTCCCTTGAGACATTCTTTATTGTTGGGTACAAGGGTGGCGGTTGTTGGGGAGCTCATTTAGATGTACTTGTTGAAGCATTTTGATGGTCTAATCCCTTTGTGTATCTCAGGGTGGTGATTGGCCTTGGTTACATGTTGGGATTTGGAACATGGCATCTGGGGATATATTTGTTCCCTTAGTTCTGGTTTCCCCTATTGTCAACAATTTCTCCTCAGTCCGCTTATCTTCTTGTTTCTTTTTTCTATTATCTTCCTCTCAATCTCTTCCTACCAAAGTTCCTCTTTTTTTTTCTTGGGCCATCCTTTGTGTCTCCTCTCTTTTCTCTTCTTTTGTAGAGATATCAACCCCTTTCCCTTCTATTTATTCTACTGCCTTCTCCACCATCTCCTATAGTCCTCCTAGATCATCGATATGGAAGAAGTCATCAACGTCAATTTGGGATATCTCTGGGGGATCTTCTAGAGGATATTCGTTATTGGAGGAGGAGGAAATAAATTCAACCTTAGCCATGCCTATGGGTTTTGGGATTAGGCCTCTGTTCCATGGAGGCCTATCTACTTTTTGCTTCTTTCTTCTCTAGAGTGGTACTCTAGCTGCCGCTATTTTTGCTTCTTCTTTGGATGCATCTAGCAGCTTGAGGGAGTGAACTAGCTTTTCATCTAATTACCTCTTCATGGGGGCCAAAATGGTGTCTGGGGCTTGAGAGGATGTGCCTAATTTTTTCTTCCCTTAGGATTTGGATTATTTCATTACTTGGGATCCTTATCCTGATGTTTTCAAAAATTGACTTCCCTTCCAGATGCTCTTTGGGCAAACCTTTGCAAAATACACGTGGTTGCGCTCAAGTATAGTCTTTGAAATGGCCTCCATGGTCAAAAATTCTAGTGTTTCCCAATCCACCAGAGGAAGGTCCATCTTGTCAATACATGTTTCTTTATACTTGGGGTCTTTAAGTGATCATAAAAATTTTGTGGGAAGGTCCAAAGTTCAAGTCATTCCATCAAACCTTTCGACATCCTTGAGTAATGTCAATTCCAAATGTCAAAATTATCTTGGAAATCTAACCAAAAAAATTATATGTGTGGCATGTGGGGGTTGGTTTCTTGGGGCATTTCCTTCCCTAATTGGCCATGTGGATCATAATTCTAGTGGTTGAGTGAAAATTTAGCCAAGCCCAGACTGCATAGCTCATTCTCTACATCCTAGGCTGTGGTGAGGGAGCAGGTGTATCTACAACATAAAAATAGGAAAGAGATGGAGGATATATTTTTGGTGTCCATTCAGGCATGTGCCTCCAGAATATTCCTGCAAAATTCCAACAAAATGATTTTGTCCCCACAATGTTTGGGAAACAGAAGTGGGTTATCAAAAACATCAGTCACCTGAATGTATGTATGTTGTGCAAACTAGATGAAATAACATCCCCACAAGATAACCAGAGCCATGGCCTCTAGGGACATTCTCAACCCCACATCATTGGTGAGTGCCTTAATCCCATGGAAATTAAAGGCATCATTTACTCTGCAAAAATTAGGGAAAATTTCATCCCATTGAATCTAGGGAAAGTGATCTCATGGGGTGGCCTATGTTCTCTTAGTCCCAAGGATGCCAACTTTTTTTAGTCCTAAGATTCCTTCATATTTCACAACTAGGGATCACAGGATGTAGGAGGTCATGTAAAAATTGTAGTCCTCCCTGAACTTCCTCATCTAGGCATCCACATGATTGGAAATTATAGCGACCAAGTCAAAGCATGCCTTATTAGTGGTCATCTAATATAGGAAATAATACATCCATGGGGTGAACTCTCAGGCATGGGATTCCCCAAAAATATTGCACAAAAATATGACTCTATCCTAGATAGGCTCCCTAAATTCAAAGAAAGGGATATCCATCTGCATATTCTTGTAGTCCTAGCACAGGATTTTCAACCATTCTGAATTGAGGTGGCGTCGGGCCACATCACCTGCCTCTTAAAATTGATCTACTAAGGTTGCCTATGTAAGAACAATAGTATCCAAGAAGAATGGGATATTCCACCCTATGGTGGTGGTATCATGATCCAAGGAGATGATAGGAATTGTATAACCCTAGGGCCTGAATGAGACCAACACAATAGCTCGAGTGGCCGGATTGTAACATTTGGCTAGGAGCACTATTAGATTCAGTGCTTTCACTAAGTAAGGAAAACCAATCGCTTGAATGCTTTTAGATGCTGCTAAGTTAACTAAGATCAAATCATTGGCTTGTCACTGGTGGTGGATTACTTGGATGAGGCCTTTCAATTTGGCCCAGGTACCAAAAATTGTATTTGTGACCTCTCTCATGGTGGATTCAATTGGGATTGATCTCAAAACTATCCCGCCTTTCTTGTATTTAAGAATCAATGGGAGCTTATCTAAAGCCCTCTTTGCCTTATATTTTTTGGAAGTGCTTTTTGAAATGATCAGGAGCTTAGGACTCCCTAGGGGTGATCTAGTTGAAGCCATTCTTTTCCTACTTCGACCTAGTCTATCAAAACTAGACAACTATTAATATATATATAAAAAAACATTATAAGAAAGGATTTTGGATTTCTGAACTTCGGGTATTACTTCACATGTCACCCTTGAGAAAGAAAGCATTAGTTATCATTAAGAATACTAGGGACATTGTCTCTATCGCAAGAAACCCATAAACATGTAAGACTTTTTCAAACTTGTGAAGGCCCAAAAACAATGGTGTGAATGACTAGCATGGCGGGTGTGCTGGGGATCGCCAAGATACCCAGAGACAAATGTTATGAAAAGAAGGAAAACATCAGTAGTGGGAAAAGGTAACCTCCATATAGAATGACCATGTCATCATACTTTAATATGCGTACACCTACAAAGGTTGGGTAATCTCAATCAACTAAAAACTATTTTAGCATGAGTGGCATCAATTCCACTTGGGACAAATTTTAAATGCTCACAAATGGGAATTAACCCCACCATTAAGATGGAAATGATGGAGGAGAGATAAAATTACAAAATGAACCATCGAGTTGATGATCTCAGTTCTATAACTGACTTGGTTTTATAGCTTTGACAAGAAGCATGCGTTGGCCAAAACAACATGGGGCCAATGTGTTATTGGGTAGGCATGGTCATGAGACCTCACAAATAAATTTTAGTAGATGACATCCCTAAGAATATGCCTCCATGGAACCTACACTACGAGCAACCTAAAAAACTACATGGTTTCTGTAGAGCACCAGAACAAAACTAGACAACTCTACAATGTACACAATTTTACAAGCTTAACACGAAACCTAAACAATGATAGAATTTACAAAAATCTAGTAGCTTACAAATTTATAGAGCTATACAAATTTACAGAGCTCATATCTATAAATTTTCAATAGAGTGCAGAACCAACTATTTAGAACCTATATACACTAAAAATACAAACATCCTCCCCTTGAATAGGACCAACCATGAAGGGAAGGAGGACCAACAACCAGACCCAAGAAAATGCAACATTCCCAATAGAGGGCTAGGCCTAGACAACACAATAAAAACAAGCTACAACGATGAAGAAACAAAAACAAAGCACAAGAAGAATAGAGAAAACAAACCAAAAACCACAACAAACCAATAGAATGGAAAGCCAAAGTGAGCCTACCTAAGAACTTGAAATTCTAGGAAGGAAAGATCGAATGCAATTCACTCTGTCACTAAATCACTGTAGAGATCTCAAACACACCTCTTTCACTACCCTAACCTAAAAACCTTAGCCTAGGGAACACTCTACTTCACTTCTCAGAAAATTCACTTGGAGGTAGTTTTCTTGTGTTAAATGTAAAATGACAGAGTAAGCGACCTTTTATAATTCCTAAAGAGATCACATTAATTACTAATTACCATTCCATGAAAAAGGCAAACCATCAAATTTTGGACTCTAGGACATTTGGAGATCACCCTCTTCCAAGCAGGATAGGAGTAACACACCAGGACCCCAAGGTTCAAAAACCACTAGCTTCTGGGAGACAACACTGTGGGATCCGAATCTTGGAGAAGACAAGAAAGAAAACCAAAAGACAAAGCAAAAACAATGACCCGAAAGAAAAGAAAAGAAAATGGGGGACCTAACATTTTTCCAACAAAATATAGGGATGGGTATGCAGGGCATAACACAAGACTATGGTGTGTCATGTAGACATCTGTGCATCATGCTAGAATCCTTTTCTAAGATGCTCATATTTGGACTGAATACTCTCTGTCATACATAGTCTCCATTTTTGTAATCAAAATTGTCATTTTCTTTATCTATAGTTAGATATCTTAACTAGTTTAGCTAGTTAGAAATATATGAATGTATGTTGTGAAATTGGCTATTTAAGGGATATAGTTTCCTTCTATAGGGTTATTTTTCCTCATTGCAATATTATCATTACAATAAATTAAGGAAATAAAAAATTTCCATCTTTTCCTACTCACCTTTTTCTTCATATTTTTCTATATCACTGTCTCCTCTATTTACTTCTATTCATCATTGATATATTCATTATGTCCTCCAAGGACTACACTTTTCTACAGCAACACTATTCTTTGATTCATCAATACCACCTTCATTAGACACCTTCTTGTACATCATTTCATTTATCTCTTCAAAATCAATATCAATTTTTAAAAAATATTAGAAAAATAGTTTATTACCTTTATTATTTATGTTAATTCAACTCCTTCTTATGCACATGAAAATTATTTATCTTCCTTTTTTATGTCTTTAAAAAGACACATTTCAACTACCTTCTCTTTCCTTCATCCTCTAGCATGAAATCTTTCCTTATTTAGCATTATCTACATGACAC
The DNA here is from genome assembly GCA_018584345.1 of Thuja plicata. Lineage (NCBI taxonomy): Eukaryota > Viridiplantae > Streptophyta > Pinopsida > Cupressales > Cupressaceae > Thuja > Thuja plicata. The sequence continues at coordinate 1,411,824 of MU225869.1, read as the reverse complement.
TATGTCACCTCTTCCTTGTTATATGCATTCAAATAAATATTAGCATAATCATAGGGTTCATCTTCTCCCAACAATCTTTTTATTCCTCTCATCTCTTCCCTCAGCATGAGGGTTTTCTCATCATCTTTGTCAGTTCCTTTGTTAAAAAAGGGGATCTCAAAGAATACCTCTTCCACTTCTCCTATCTCATTTAACATTTCTTCCCCAAATAATCTTTCTATTTTTTTTATCTCCTCTTTCAATAGAATACTATCCTCATGTCCCTCATTAAATATAGGACTCTCAAGGCATATTTTCAAAAAAAACATTGTCTTCCTTATATTCTTCTTCAACATTAGTATATGGTGTGCTATCATTCTATTTACAGCCTCTATCTTCATAATCTTCAATAATAACTAATTTATGATCCATAATGATCATTTTGTCTTCATTTTCCTCTTCATTTCTTCTCTTACATTTTTTATTTTCTTATTTCCTTTCGTCTATAACTATATGAGATTCTCCCATATGCTTCTCACCAATGCCTCTTCTATCCAAGGTTTGCAACACTTTTTTTACATTTCTCTTTCCACTATCCTCTCTCAACAGGATTTTCTTATTGTTTAAATCTCTCTTCTTTAAGAGAGATTCCCAATTCTTTTACCTCTTCAAGATAGTGATATATCCTTCCTACATACCCTTTAGCATCATTTCCTTCATCTTTCACCATGTTACCTTCACAAAAACCTCTCCTCACATTTCCTCTTATCGAATTCAACTTCCTTGTACTATTCAATCTCCAATACATCTAACCTAGCTTGGATCATTTTTAACTCATCGATAACTAATTTACCATACCTCATGTTAGCTATTTTTCTTGCAAGAATCAACAATACATCAACAATGCTTGACCTCTATTCCTAATATGGATTCTTACATGGAAAAGGCTAATTAACAAGGATGAAATCCTTCTTCACTTCAAGATCCACCAACTTAGGTGGGTGTACCTACTTACAGACTCACTGAATCACGGAGAATCTCATAGTGGACTAAGGATTTATAATCCTTCTTCTTTTTAAGTTCTCAGAACTAGGAAGGCTAACCTATGGATTCATTTCTTTAAAGAATCACCAACAATGTATGCACTATCCAGTACAGATTCTGGACATTCATGTTCATAAACAGAAAGTAAAAGATTTTCAATATTTGAATGATTGATGATGAGAACTACCTTTCAGAACTTAGACCAGTGCCTAATCCAAGGCAAAGAGTCCAATGAAATGTAAATCTACAAAAAACCGATTAATGAGAACACAAACAAGATCCCAGATAGAGTGCCTTACAAACTATCCTTTCATTTTCACATCTATCTATCAGATTTTCATATTAATATCCAGCCCTCTGGGATTACTCACAAGACTGACTCCTTCCTTGAAGGAAGCTCATAAATAACTGCACAGTTACCTTGTAACCAGCATGTTCAGAATGCCTTACAGAAGAAACATACAAGAGCATGAATAAAACTACAAAAAGACACCATTGATCTAAAAATGGCAATTCCACTGTATTTAATTCATGTAATTCTGCTTCAAAACATTCAAAAAGACACAAAGCTTCAAAACTAAACCATAATCTGAAGTCTGCTATGCAGTTGTCAATTTACCATCCCTGTTACAATGGAGGAAAAAACCAGATATAGGAGAAAGGAAAAACAACCCAATCACCGACACATGTCTATCCCCAAAAAATATCTGCAACTGCTCAAACTGAAACTACAAAAATCAGATTTGATTTTCCCTCAAATTATCTACAAAATCCTCTTCTTCATTCCGAGACCTTTCCGGAAACATATAATACTGTATATTTTGGATCAAATTTTCCCTCTAAAACTTTAGTCCAAGTTTGCCTTCTCGTGCAGATTTTCAATTAAAAGTTTGAAATATTTACATTTGAAATAAATTATTTTAAATGAGACAAATTTAACTTTAATATTTCCCCTTTTCTAGATTTTGTCTCATTGTGACACTTGTCACCTAGGCTTAATGGCTTAGTGGTTAGAGGGTGAGCATCTTTCCATTAAGCCATTAAGTCAGCCCTTGGATCTTTCTGAAGTTGCTCACTTTTTAATCCTTTGCCATTTGTGATGGATTTAATTAAATATTTCAATTTAATTCATTATTTCCTCAGAATGCGCCACTTGTTGGTTAGGCTTAATGGCTTAAAGGGTAGATAGTGAGCATCTTTCCCCTAAGCCATTAAGTCAACCTCTGATTCTTTTTCAACTTGCACACTAGTTAACCCACTTGTTGAAAGAATTTCAAAATAAAAAATCATTTGAAATTTGCACATCTCACTAGAATGCACCAAGTGTCACCCTCTGATTGGTCCGTAGGTCCACTTGGTGCCACGTGTTGATCTCTCATTGGAGCCTCTAAACTGCATTTGACTTGTGCCACTTGGCACCTACTAGACACCACATGGCATCCTCTGATTGGCTGACTGGTCCACTGGGTGCCACTTGTCACTTGTGCCATGTGGACCAATGGCTTAATGGCTTAAGCTTATCTTCCTTGCAAATTTCTCATTAATCCATTAAGCCATTCATCGATTTTGGCTACCTCAAGATGTGTGTTGAAATATGCATCCTCTCAAACCTAGTCACCTGCCATGTCATCACTGTGGGTCCTACCAAAATTTGGGTGTCACTCCTCTGGGCACAGTTTTTGAGGCAAGTCCTCATCTCCTACGCGCACCCATAGTCTCCTCTTTCTTCTTCAAATTACATTGCAAGTGTTTTTTCCTTATGAACACTTCGAAATCAACTTGTGGCATCAATGTGGGATAATGGGTTTTAGTGTTTTTAAGGCTCTTGTGTGTTTTCATCCAAAATATGTGGGCCCCGCCACACACTAAGTCTCCAGCCGGCCAAGAGGCCCAAGTGTCCTCTTGCCTCTTTACTTCATATTACATACTAAGTGATGTAGTATTTAAACATTAAAAACAACCAGTCCCTGGTAAATGTGGGACATATGCACTTTGAGGTTTTGAATCTTTACCTTGCTACGCAAGCCTTTGTGCTATGCATTTGTGATTGGCATTTTCTTGAAATGTCTTGGCTTGTGCTTGCACATCTATAGCTTCCCACACAAGGCTTCTAAACTGTAATTGTTTGGTTTAAAAAACATTTAAATAATCCTCCAGTACCCTTTACAGACCAGTAGGCTTTCTTAATTTGGCATTGAACTTGATTCAAAACTTTTAAAACTTTGTCCTCCTTGTCTTACTGAGCAGCTTCTTGTTGTATGTTGTGGAATTGTTTAATGTTTTTCTAAATTTCCTCTTTGGCAATCTGCGCTGGATTTCTTCTAGCTGGACTTCAGCATTGCACTAATCATTTCTTCCAAATCCCAGCGCAATCCTCCCTTGGTTCAATTCTACATTCTTCTTGGGACTTGTGGCATACTATTATGTCTCTTTCCATAGGTTGTGCAGGAGATTTGGCATTTGGCTTGTACTTCACAATCTTGAAACTTTCTTGCAACTGTGCTGGCAACTTCTTGTTGTGACGTGGGTTCCTTGCTAGCAAAGGTTATGGAATTGGCTTTACACCTACTGATTGGTATTGCATGTTTTTAAACTATTTTTCCTCCTCCATTTATTGGGAAAGGTCTACATGGATTACATTGCCACTATTGTTTGCTTGAAAGTTTTTTATTTTCAATGAATATTAACCCCCACACTGTTGCATAGGGTACCCTCAAGGCTGCGCAATCCATCAATGAATTAGAACTTGTAATTTTTTGTATTTATCCTTTTAAAAAGTGCATAGCCTACTTATCAATGTGTGGCATCTTCTTTTTCTTGCATAGAGCACACCTGCTATTTGCACTTGGTACTTCGAACTGCCAATCAAACTACTCGAAAGTTAAAAACTTCCCCGCGCGCTGGCTTCCTTACTATTCCTAGCAGTTTGGACTTGGAATCAAAATGATTTCCCACTGAGTTTATTTCTTTCAATTTTAGGGACCAAATACTTTGACACTTTTGTACTATAGAAAGATTATCATTGTATTTCTCTATATGTTCTTGAAATTTTTCAGTAATAGAGACTTCTTGTAGCAAGGTAACTACTGCATTTGCCCGATCATTTCTAGCATGGAAATCACACATCATTGTCTTCTTCTCAAACTCGTGACTCAAAATATCGCGCATAGCAGATGAAAGGAGATAATGACTTGAAGTATAATCCTTGAAAGTAACCAATTCATTAATTGGTGGGTGAAAGTAAAGTTCAAGGGAGCCTGAAGTTGCATCCTGTCTCTGGCTTCCAAGTGGAGAGAATTTTATCCTTCTTGTAAGTCACAACATAGTCAACCATAGCATTTAATAGTTCAATTATTTGGATTTTCTCTTTTTCTGATAATAATCATGATGCCACCGGTTTTAAAGATGGAAGTGATAAAACATAAAGCAAGTAATAACATCCTCCACAATTGAATTAGGTGTGAGAAATCTTGAAATAGAAGGAAAAATGCTATTCAACCACAACTTTAATAAATATTTATTTTCATACAAAATTGTCCTGCACCTTTAATGTGAGTTTGGCCATTAAATTTTCTCTGCAAACTTATCCCGCCAATAGCAAACAACCTCATGAAAAAAACTAATCCTATCCACACCGCCAATCTTGTCCAATAACAATGAACTGCATTTGGTTTGACTTTGAAAACATGTCAAAAGATCTCCTAAAGACCCAAGCTTCTGGGTATTGGAAGTATGTGATATGGAGAATACAGATCCAGAATGGTGGCTCTCGACAATCATCCAAGAACATTTGGCAACCCCTCAAAAGTAGCCACATGGAAATGCAAAAAATAGAAAACATGAGGACAATGATATCTGCAAATGGAAAGAGTCTTGAAAAGAGTGCAAACAAAACCCTCGGGACTTGAAACCTTGAAAACTTGAATTAAATTTGGTCTAAAATTTAGGTAAACCATTTTCCTGATGTGACCAATCACAACATTTAATATATAACCTCACAAATAGGGCCTCCGACCAAACTGTGCAACTGATCTGCATCAAATTGTTAGAAATTGCAAATGGAATCAGATTGGGAAACTGAGCAAACAAATTTATCATGGCCTGAAAATCTTCATGGTAGAACATTTCCATGCCCAAAATATAGGGGATCATTCAATTTTCCATTCCATTCAACCGGGTGTGAAAATATAAGACCTCAAAGTAGGTCACTTAGAAATCTGCATTTGGCAATTTGGCACACTGATGGAAAATGCAAATGGAATGCGCTTAGCAAACTAACCAAATAGACTTGTCGCAACTTGAAGATGGAGATTCAAGAATTATTTGACCTCTATAATGGATTACAAAAGGAATTTTTTTAGTTAGGTGAAAAGATCAAAAGTTACAATCAGTCAAACAGGGCTACTCAGAATTCTGATCAATTACACAATGCATGACAACAGTAAACTACCAACTTTGAGGGGTTTGAAACCTAGTCAAAACATATCAAAATGACTTGGGATTTGAAACATAGGTTATTTGGTATGCATAATAAATATCCCCAATGTGGTGGGTCATGAAAAATTTCTGGGTGCAAGATATTCAAAGGAAAACTAGGCTTGTTACAACAGATTGACACTTAGGCACAAATGCAGATTTTGACAAGTGCTCAAAACAAGACATCACGAAATAACTCAAAACTTGAAATTAACTAACTGGGATGTATTCATATGCCTAAAAAAGAGTGATGATTACTTGACATGGATGGAAAACTTCATAATCTCATCTAGGAAAACAGCCTCAAAAAGCATTTATAGGGGGTCAAAATGCAAAATTTTAACATGGTACTTCAAAAACACTTACTGCTTTTTTCAGTCCCAATAGTGGCTCTGACTGTGGATGCATGCCCCATGCAGACATGCAGAGAACTTTTAGAATCTCATGGTACAGCAAGCCACCAAAAAAGAACATCAGACTTTCTACTTTCACTTTCTCTCTCTTCTCTTTCCACTTATTTCTCCAAAAATAGGGAGCCTCTTTATTGAAATGAAACACACCACACGACTGAAGGGAAAGCGACTATACAACATGTACATCATTTACAAAAATATTCAAACATCTCCACAACTTAAATCAACACTTGCCTCTGTCATAAACCTGATTTTCATTTACATTTTCTTGAGGTAAGCTTAAAGTATCATTCATATTAGTTTCACCAATTTTATGTACATCTTCACTCTCTTCGCTTGGAAAAACAAAATAACTCTCTTCATTTTCATAGTGCATATAAAAAATAGACACACTTTCTTCATCTTGTCCACTATGAAAATTTACATCAGCATGCTCATGAATATTAATATCAAACTGAAATTCACCCTCATAAACTGATTTATGCATGCTATCAATCGAAAACATAAAGTGTTCAAACTCTACTTCACCAAATGAGTCATATGTGTCATGAATTTGTAACTCACCTTGTGTATCCAACTAGCAATCAAATGAGTAATCAGACTTGTATTCACACATGTCATCAACATCAGCCTCAGAAATTATTCCACAACTCTCCAGTGTATCTTCATAATCACACACTGAATTAGCAACAACATGAAAGTAATCATCATAAAACTTGTTATCACATGCCAGCTGATTTTCAACAATTACTTGATCATATCTTTCATCACCAAACACAACATTTTCATCGTAGTCACTGTCACAACTAGAAGAGAAGCAATCTGATTTCTTACTATAGTATAACACTGTATCATCATCAAAATCACAACTAACCAAATCTAAAACTTCATCATACTCTTCAAAAAGTGGATTTATAATTCCATGCAAGCTCCTTTGTACACATTTTGACAAATGATGGGCTGATCCATATCAACATCCTCATCATACAGCGGGTTAACAAACACCTTGAAACTACTTTCAACATCAACATCATGTGTACTTTCAGCATATGAGGAATAAAAATCACTTACAACTTCATGGAATTCCTTTGCACAACTAGGTAACTCATCATTTTGTGTAATGTATTCTTCAACTACTTCTTTATCCTCATATTGAAATGATGAACTTCCTTCAAAACTGTTAACTACAAGCTGATTTATACCATGAAAGGATAAAACATCATTTTCAGATTTGAAAGAAAGAACTCTACCTTCATTTTCATGAGAAAAATCACTCCCATCATTGCTCTCTTCTTCCCATGTTGCATCGGACTCATAGGAAGATGGACAAACACTTTCATTGTCCTCACCTTCACTTGGATAACAATCTTCAGTCTCATCATCATCACTAGACTGTGGTACATACTGATCACTTTCATTTTCATTTGATGCCTCTTCATTCCATGATGGATCAACACTCTTGTTCTCATCACTTGAAACACATCTTTTAGCTTCTTCATTCCTATAAGAGTGAGATGCATGTTCTTCAACATCATCATTAGTAACATTCTCATTATAATACAATTCATCAATAGGAAAAGCAACAACTAAAATCACTTCTTGCATTTGGGAAACATCAAGTGAATTACCTTTATCGTCTACTACTATAACATTACAAACACATGTGTACTTTTCACCAAAAATAGAATCAACTCTTTGTAACAAAGAAAATCCAACACCACATGTTCTTAAGTCTGAAATTTCAACAACATTATTTGCAACAGTGGGGCATACTACATGCTAATATGAATTTGAAACTTCAACATGACATTCACTTCCACTTTCAAATGCATCTTTCCGGAAAACACCTCTAGAGAAATGGTTCTTTGCTAGTCTGTACTTCATGTTATTTTCAATCTCTATAGCTACCATGAATGCTCTATGCAAAGTCTTAGGTTCTTTATCCCGCAACAAATAGCTCATATCCTTATCAAATGCATCAAAGTAGATAACTACACACACTTGATCAGTGGTGTTGGAAAGTTGACTACCTGAGGATGAATGACTCATTTTGTGTTGTCATCATGGAAACAAAGTCATGTTTAGTTTCTGTCATGAAAGAACAAATGACTTAGTAAGGAAAACAGGACAGACAGAGATACTCAGCGATCAGCACATCAGTGCACATGTGAGAGATCGATTCAGCTTATGCGCATTCAGATATAATTTGTATTACACGTGTACATGCTACATCCAGACACACATAGTACAGAACTACAGTACGGCAAAGTTACAAGTAGATCAATAGACCAGCAGTCCTAGAGACAGAACATGGAAGCCGACTAAGTGTTTTGATCAGCGTGTGTTTTTTTTTAATGTAATGGCTTTGTGCCTTTGGTTATATGATTGTAATAATGTAATTAGCATTGTAGTAAACACACTTGAGCCAAATTGTTTAGAAGCATTGTATATTTTGTTTTAGGGCTGACTAGTGCTTTATTTTGGGTTGCGCCTATTCAGATTTAAAGATATAAGTATGTAATGTAAAGATATGTTACAAGTGTCAAGAATTATGCAAGAGGAAGTTATAGAGGGATAGTACAATGAAGTCAGTATTGTTAATTTAGTAATTACTCTTTTGTGCTTAAGTTAGACTTAGGAACTTTCTATTTCTGAGAGTTTCCCTTTTAGGGCTTCGGTATCCTTTATAAGGATTCACCGCCTTTCTTTTCAGTATTGAGATTGTAAATAATTTCATTGTTGAATATAGAACATAATTTTTGTCAACATGCATTTGCAGTCTCTGGCCTATCGGCCTCCATAGATTCTTCTGCCTCTCTGTCTTTTGCTTCTGTCTCGTAATAGTCTTTGCATGCAGGTGATCTTGGTTGTATTGATGTTCATCAATTTCAACATGGTATCAGAGCCATCTTGCTGCCGGCTATTCGATTTTTTGTGAAGCGTTCGAGGGTTTGGAGGTTTCTCAGCTTTTTTTGGCTCTTTTTAGTGGTTCTGGGGGGTCTCTATTTTTGGAGGCACTTTGGGCTCAAACGAACACCACCATTGCGTCCAGAAGGCCCAAAAACCCCAGAATCCATATAAGACTTGTCCATTTTGGACACCGGGGCATCAGGAAAATTTTTTAGGCCTTCCGAGGGCCGTACGGACACACAAAATGATGCAAAAATTGAAAAAAAAAAGTGTTTTGTGCATTTTTTCCAACGCGTGTAGTGAAAATTTGGTCGCGCCGCCGGTGCACCACCACCGCCGGCCAGCGCCCGGCGGCCACCCCTGTTCTCCGCGGCCCGACGCCGCCTGCCGCCCTCCCGGCCGCACTGCCCCGGCCTGCCGCTCTCCGCAGCTTCCCCGCCGCTAGGGTCCTCTCCCGACTCCCCGAGCGCCCGCCACTCCGGCTCCTCCCCGACGCCGCTCCTCCTGTCGCTCCGCTCCGCTCCAGGCGGAGCCCTCTCTGCAGCCCCCGCGGGCCCTTTAGCGGCAGCGGCAGTCATATGACCGACCAGGAGCCCAGATTAAGCCCCCGGCGCGCGCCATGCACCCGGGGGCTCAAATTGTTTAGCCCCTGGGGCTCTATTGTAACCTTTTTTGGTTTTCTAGGGGTACCTGGGATTTTTTCGCTCTACAGGGAGCATACGGGGGTATTTTTCTAACTTTTATATATCATCAGAAAGCTCTTTCCGAGCACTTTCTGATGGTAGAGGTTAGGGTTTTTGGTTCCACCATTTCAATAGCTTTTTTTGCTGTTGAAGTCTGATATCCTATTTTGCCTTCTGGGAGTCATATCTGGCTCATCCGGACTCCTTTTTTGGCAAACGAGATATTGTCGGAAAGCTGATTCTGTGTACTATTCAGTGGCAGAGGTATTTCTTCTAGATTCTACTCTGGGTTTTCACTCCTCTGAGTTATGCAGTTTATGCCCTCTGGTGGTGTGCTTGGTCCTACAGGTCCGGGGATCTCTTCCTCTGAGTTCATAGTTCACTCTTCTTTCTGACATCTGAGCTTCCATGCTCTTTTTGATGTATCTTTGTTCTGTAAACGCACTGAGATAAAGTGCCTTCTTCTGCTTTTTTGGGATCTTGCACTCCTGGTTCAGTCTTAGTACTCGCACTCAGTTATAAAGTGCCATGGGGGGATTATGATGCATATGCCTTAGGCGCATCCACTCTTGTCAAGTGAGCATACCTTCCACGACTTTAGCCCATGTAGAATGTGTCTGTGACACCACCCTTTATCCTGTGTGTGTGCTTCTGTTGCACTGTTGGTGTTCCTGATTCTTCTTCTGCAGCTATTTTTGGTACTGCATTTCAGTGTTCCTGTCACCTCTCCCAGTTCAGCATTATGGGGGGGTTCACCTGTTGATTCTATTGCTTCCTGGTTCGATTGATCAGCTCTTCAGACACTTGTCTTCTCTACCTGATCATGCACTTCAGTGGGGGTTCCAGCAGTATCTTCTGACAGAGTTTTCAGACATGCTTCAGAGATGCTT
>MU225869.1:1385762-1400780 GCA_018584345.1 Thuja plicata | reverse complement strand
AACCAGGTCATTGTACTCATATTGTAAAGACTGCTTCTAACAAGGCAAAGGAACTCTCACAAGTTCATTATACTTAGTACAATATTTGTGGGTACTAATTCCCACCAGGATTTTCCTCTAATCAAGGTTTCCCCATAATCATATCATGTGTTATGAGTTGTTATGTTAAGCTTCATTCTATGTATGTTTGATTTATGTTTAAGTTGCTAAAAATTAGTTAATAGACAAACACTGATTCACCCCCCCCCTCTCAGTGTTTCTAACAAGTGGGTCTACAATTATCAGGGATATCATTATAAACCTTTTTGAATCTAATGTTAAAATTAGGAACTAGTTCTTCATTCTCAATCCTAATTTGTAACAACTTAGTAAATGCATCATGTGCACTTACTCTTTCACCGAATTGCAACATGAAGGTTGAATGCAACTCACTCCAAGAGGATATCAAACATGCTGGTAAAAAAGGAAACCACTCACGAGCATCATCCCTTAAAGTCTAAAAAAACAATTTCATATGAACATCTTCATGTGCAATCTCAAATTCATCCATCAAATCAACAAAAAACTGAATATGCTGACTTGCTAAATCATGTTGTTTCCCACAAAATATTGGCAATTTGTCTCTACTGCCATTAGGAATAACATTTGGAAAACCATGTATGCCATTAAAACACAATGGATCATACCTCTTGGTATAAAAGGGTTTTGGACAACCCTTGCTGGTCTGAACTTTAGATGAAAAATAATTTGACATCTCATTAATTTGAACACACCTCTTTCCTAGTGCTGAAAACACTCAATAGAGGCAATCCATTTAAATCACTTAATTATCATGAAAGGAAAACACATGAGAAGTAGAATACCTTTGATGTTGCTGCTGAGATACTTTTCACGGCCAGCAGAAGTAAACATAATCAAACAACCAACTGATATTTTCTCCTTCCTTGCCAAAACAAACTGACAAGGGCTTCAAATCTACAAATAATATAATAAACAATCTCTGAAGTTTTATATGTAAATCAATGCCACTGGGCTGCACAATAATTCAGAGTCACCACCCACAAAGATGTGGGAAAAGATTCATAAGCGGTTCAGAAATGGTAAACAAATGCTTATCTTCTATGAGCTTTAAACCTTCACTTCTCCAGCAGATTATAATTTCTGGGGTGTTTTGATTTGTAACTTTTAAAACCAAAGATATTCTGAAAGTTTCAACAAGATTTTGCAATCTTTGTCCCCAGTAGAGTCACCATTTTGTTAGCTCTTTTTCTTGCAAGAATCAACAATACATCAAAAATGCTTGACCTCTATTCCCAACACAGATTCTTACATGGAAAAGGATAATTAACAAGGATGAAATCCTTCTTCACTTCGAGCTCCACAAACTCAGGTGGGTGTACCTACTTACAGACTCACTGAATTAGAAAGAATCTCACAGTGGACTAAGGATTTATAATCCTTCTTCTTTTTAAGTTCTCAGAACTAGGAAGGATAACCTATGGATTCATTTCTTTTAAGAATCACCAACAATGTCTGCACTATCCAGTACAGATTCTGGACATTCATGTTCATAAACAGAAAGTAAAATATTTTCAATATTTGAATGATTGATGATGAGAACTACCTTTATGAACATAGACCAGTGCCTAATCCAGGGCAAAGAGTCTAATGAAATGTAAAGCTATAGAAAATTGATTAATGAGAACACAAAAAAGATCTCGGACAGAGTGCCTTACAAACTATCCTTTCATTTTCACATCTATCTATCATATTTTCATATTAATATCCAACCCTCTAGGATTACTCACAAGACTGACTCCTTCCTTGAAGCAAGCTCATAAATAACTGCATAGTTACCTTGTAACCAGCATGTTCAGAATGTCTTACAAACTAAACATACAAGAGCATGAATAAAACTACAAAAAGACACCATAGATCTTAAACTGGAGATTCCAATATATTTCATTAATGTCATTCTGCTTCAAAACATTCAAAAAGACACAAAGCTTCAAAACTAAACCATAATTTGAAGTCTACTATGCAGTTGTCAATTCACCATCCCTATTACAATGGAGGAAAAAACTAGATATAGGAGAAAGGAAAAACAACACAGTCACTGACACCTGTCTGTCCCCAAAAAATATCTGCAACTGCTCAAACTGAAAATACAAAAATCTGATTTTATTTTCCCTCAAGTTATCTACAAAATCCTCTTCTTCATCCCGAGACCTTTCCAGCAACATATAATACTCTATAGTTTGGATCAAATTTTCCCTCTGAAACTTTAGTCCAAGTTTGCCTTTCCATGTAGATTTTCAATTAAAACTTTGAAATATTTGCATTTGAAATAAATTATTTTTCAATAGTTGAACTATTGAAATGAGACAAATTTAACTTTAATATTTCCCCTTTTCAAAATTTTGTCTCATTGTGACACTTGTCACCTAAGCTTAATGGCTTAATGGTTAGATGGTGAGCATCTTTCCATTAAGCCATTAAGTCAGCCCTTGGATCTTTCTGAAGTTGCTCACTTTTTAATCCTTTGCCATTTGTGATGGATTTAATTAAATATTTCAATTTAATTCATTATTTCCTCATAATGTGCCACTTGTCATTTAGGCTTAATGGGTTAAAGGGTAGATAGTGAGCATCTTTCCCCTAAGCCATTAAGTCAACCTTTGATTCTTTTTCAACTTGCACACTAGTTAACCCACTTGTTGAAAGAATTTCAAAATAAAAAATCATTTGAAATTTGCACATCTCAACAGAATGCACCAAGTGTCACCCTCTGATTGGTTCACAGGTCCACTTGGCATCACGTGTCGATCTCTCATTAGTGCCTTTGAACTGCATTTGACTTGCGCCACTTGGCACCTACTGGGCGCCACATGGCATCCTCTGATTGGCTGACTAGTCCACTGGGTGCCACTTGTCACTTGTGCCACATGGACCAATGGCTTAATGGCTTAAGCTTATCTTCCTTGCAACTTTCTCATTAAGCCATTAAGCCATTCATCAATTTTGGCTACCTCAAGATGCGTGTCAAAATCTACATCCTCTTAAGCATAGTCACCTACCATGTCATCACTGCGGTTCCCGCCAAAATTTAAGTGTCACTCCTCCAGGCATGGTTTTCAAGGCAAGTCCTCAGCTCTTGCACACGCACATAGTCTCCTCTTTCTTCTTCAAATTACATTGTAGGCATTTTTCCTTATGAACACTTTGAAATCCCCTTGTGGCATCAATGTGGGATAATGGGTTTTAGTGTTTTAAAGGCTCTTGTGCATTTTCGTCCAAAATATGTGGACCCCATCAAGCACTAAGTCTCCAACCGGCCAAGAGGTCCAAGTTTCCTCTTGCCTCTTTACTTCATATTACATACTAAATGTTGTAGTATTTAAACATTAAAAACAACTAGTCCCTAGTAAATGTGGGACATATGCACTTTGATTTTTTGAATCTTTAACTTGTTGCGCAGGCCTTTGTGCTATGTATTTGTGATTGGAATTTTCTTGAAATGTCTTGGCTTCTGCTTGCGCATCTACAGATTCCCATGCAAGGCTTCCAAACTGCAATTTTTTGGTTTAAAAAACATTTAAATAATCCTCCAGTACCCTACGCAGACCAACAGGCCTGCTTAATTTGGCATTGAACTTGATTGAAAACTTTTAAAACTATGTCCTCCTTCTCTTACTGAGCAGCTTCTTGCTGTATGTTGTGGAATTGTTTAATGTTTTTCTAAATTTCCTCTTTGGCAGTCTCCGTTGGATTTCTTCTAGTTGGACTTCAACATTGCACAAATCATTTCTTTCAAATCCCAGCGTTATCCTCCCTTGGTTCATTTTTGCATTCTTCATGGGGCTTCTGGCATACTATTATGTCTCTTTCCATAGGCTACGTAGGAGATTTGGCATTTGGCTTGTACTTCACAATCTTGAAACTTTCTTGCAACTGCGCTGGCTACTCCTTGTTGTGACATGGGTTCCTTGCTAGCAAAGGTTATGGAATTGGCTTTACACCTACCGATTGGTATTGCATGTTTTCAAACTATTTTTCCTCCTCCATTTATTGGGAAAGGTCTACATGGATTACATTTCCACTATTTTTTGCTTGAAATTTTTTTATTTTCAATGCATATTAACCCCCACACTGTTGTGCAGGGTACCCTCAAGGTTGTGCAATCCATCAATGAATTAGAACTTGTAATTTTTTGTATTTATCCTTTTAAAAAGTGCGTAGCCTCCTTATCAATGTGCGGCATGTTCTTTTTCTTGCATAGATCACACTTGCTATTTGTACTTGACACTTTAAACTGGCAATCACACTACTTCAAAGTTCAAAAGTTCCCCTCGTGCTAGCTTCCTTACTATTCCTAGCAGTTTGGACTTGGAATCAAAATGATTTCCCACTGAATTTATTTCTTTCAATTTTAGGGACCAAATACTTTGACACTTTTCTACTATAGAAATATTATCATTGTATTTCTCTATATGTGCTTCAAATGTTTCAGTAATAGAGACTTCTTGTAGCAAGGTAACTACTGCATTTGCCCGATCATTTCTAGCATGGAAATCACACATCATTGTCTTCTTCTCAAACTCGTGACTCAAAATATGGCACATAGCAAATGAAAGGAGATAATGACTTGAATTATAATCCTTGAAAGTAACCAATTCATTAATTGGTGGGTAAAAGTAAAGTTCAAGGGACCTTGAAGTTGCATCCTGTATCTGGCTTCCAAGTGGAGAGAATTTTATCCTTCTTGTAAGTCACAACATAGTCAACCATAGCATTTACTAGTTCAATTATTTGGCTTTTCTCTTTTTCTGATAATAATCATGATGCCACCAGTTTTAAAGATGGAAGTAAAAAGATATACATCAAGGAAGTAATAACAACCTCCACAATTGAATTAGGTGCGAGAAATCTTGAAATAGAAGGAGAAATGCTATTCAACCACAACTTCAATAAATCTTTCTTTTCATACAAAATTGTCCTGCACCTTTAATGGGACTTTGGCCATTCAATTTTCTCTGCAAACTTATCCCACCAATAGCAAACGACCTCATGAAAAAAACTAATCCTATCTGCACCGCCAATCTTGTCCAATAACAATGAACTGCATTTGGTTTTGACTTTGAAAACATGTCAAAAGACCTCCTGAAGACCCAAGCTTCTGGGTATTGGAAGTATGTGATATGGAGAATATGGATCCATAAGGGATTCTCTTGATAAACATCTAGGCACATTTGGAAACCCCTCAAAAGTATCCACTTGGAAATGCAAAAAATACAAAACATGAGGAACAATGATTTCTGCAAATGGAAAGAGTCTCGAAAAGAGTGCAAAAAAAACCATCAGGACCTGAAACCTTGCAAACTTGAAGTAAATTTGGTCTAAAATTTAGGGCAACCATTTTCCTGATGTGACCAATCACAGTATTTAAGATATAACCTCACAAATAGGGCCTTCGACCAAACTGTGCAACTGATCTGCATCAAATTGTTAGAAATTACAAATGGAATCGGATTGAAAAACTGAGCAAACGGATTCATCATGGCTTGAACATCTTCATGGTAGCACATTTCCATGCCTATAATATAGGGGAGCATTCAATTTTCCATTCCATTCAATCGGGTGTGAAAATGTAAGACCTCAAAGTAGGTCACTCAGAAATCTGCATTTGGCAATTTGGCACACTGATGGAAAATGCAAATGGAATGCGCTTAGCAAACTGACCAAATAGAGTTGTCACAACTTGAAGATGGAGAATCAAGAAGTATTTGACCTCTATAATGGAGTAAAAAATTAATTTTTTCAGTTAGGTCACAAGGTCAAAAGTTGCAATCAGTCAAACAGGGCTACTTAGAATTATCATCAATTACACTGCATGACAACAGTAAACTACCAACTTTGAGGGGTTTGAAACCTAGTCAAAACATATCGAAATGACTTGGGATTTGAAACATAGGTTCTTTGATATGCATACTAAAAATCCCCAATGTGGCAGGTTATGAAACATTTCTGGGTGCAAGATATTCAAAGGAAAACAAGGCATGTTACAACAGATTGACACAGGCACAAATGTAGATTTTGACAAGTGCTCAAAACAAGACATCACAAAATAACTCAAAACTTGAAATTAATGAACTGGGATGTCTTCGTATGCCTAAAAAAGAGTGATTTGTACCTCACATGCATGGAAAAATTTAGAATCTCATCTAGGAAAATAGGCTCAAAAAGCATTTATAGGGGGTCAAAATGCAAAATTTTAACATGGTACTTCAAAAACCCTTACTGCTTTTTTCAGTCCCAACAGTGGCTCTGACTGTGTATGTGTGCCCCATGCAGGCATGCAGAGAAATTTTAGAATCTCATGGTATAATAGACCACCCAAAAAGAACATCAGACTTTCTACTTTCACTTTCTCTCTCTTCTCTTTCTACTTCTCCAAAAATAGGGAACCTCTTTATTGAAAGGAAACACACCACATGACTAAAGGGAAAGAGACTATACAACATGTACATCATTTCCAAAAATCCTCAAACATCTCCACAACTAAAATCAACACTTGCCTCTATCATAAACCTGATTTTCATTAACATTTTCTTGAGGTAAGCTGAAAGTATCATTCATATCAATTTCACCAATTTTATGTACATCACTCTCTTCGCTTGGAAAAACAAAATAACTCTCTTCATTTTCATAGTGCATATAAAAAATAGACACACTTTCTTCATCTTGTCCACTATGAAAATATACATCAGCATGCTCATGAATATTAATATTAAACTGAAATTCATCCACATAAACTGATTTATGCATGCTATCAATCGGAAACATAAAGTGTTCAAACTCTACTTCACCAAATGAGTCATATGTGTCATGACTTTGTAACTCACCTTGTGTATCCAACCGGCAATCAAATGAGCAATCAGACTTGTGTTCACAAATGTCATCAACATCAGCCTCGGAAATTATTCCACAACTCTCCAGTGTATCTTCATAATCACACACTGAATTAGCAACAACATGAAAGTAATCATCATAAAACTTGTTATCACATGCCGGCTGATTTTCAACAATTACTTGATCATATCTTTCATCACCAAACACAACATTTTCATCGTAATCACTGTCACAAGTAAAAGAAAAGCAATCTAATTTCTTATTGCAATATAACATTGTATCATTATCAAAATCACAACTAACTAAATCTGAAACTTCATCATGCTCTTCAAAAAGTGGATTGATAATTCCATGCAAAGCTCCTTTGTACACATTTTGACAAATGATGGGCTGATCCATATCAACATCCTCATCATACAGCAGGTTAACAAACACCTTGAAACTACTTTAAACATCAACATCATGTGTACTTTCAGCATATGAGGAAGAAAAATCACTTACAGCTTCATGGCATTCCTTTGCACAACTAGGTAACTCATCATTATGTGTAATTTACTCTTCAACTACTTCTTTATCCTCATATTGCAATGATGAACTTCCTTCAAAACTATCAACTACAAGCTGATTTATACCATGCAAGGATAAAACATCATTTTCAGATTCAGAAGAAAGAACTCTACCTTCATTTTCATGAGAAAACTCACTCCCATCATTGCTCTCTTCTTCCCATGTTGCATTGGACTCATAGGAAGATGGAAAAATACTTTCATTGTCCTCACCTTCACTTGGACAACATATTTCAGCCTCATCATCATCACTAGACTGTGGTACATACTGATCACTTTCATTTTCATTTGATGCCCCTTCATTCCATGACAGATCAACACTCTTGTTCTCATCACTTGAAACACAGCTTTCAGCTTCTTCATTCCTATAAGACTGAGATGCATGTTCTTCAACATCATCATTAGTAACATTCTCAACATAATACAATTCATTAATAGGAGAAGCAACAACTTAAATCACTTCTTGCATTTGGGAAACATCAAGTGAATCAACTTTATCATCTACTGTTGTAACATTACAAACACGTGTTCTTTTCACCAAAAATAGAATCAACTCTTTGTAACAAAGAAACTCCAACACCACATGTTCTTAAGTCTAAAATTTCAACAACATTATTTGCAATAGCAGGGCATACTACATGTTGATATGAATTTGAAACTTCAACATGACATTCACTTCCACTTTCAAATGCATCTTGCCAGAAAACACCTCTAGGGAAATGGTTCTTTGTCAGTCCGTACTTCATGTTATTTTCAATCTTTATAGCTGCCATGAATGTTTGATTCAAAGTCTTAGAGTCTTTATCCTGCAATAAATAGCTCATATCCTTATCAAATGCATCAAAGTAGATAACTACACACACTTGATCATTGGGTCTACAATTTTCAGGGATATCATTATAAACCTTTCCGAATCTAATGTTAAAATTAGGAACTAGTTCTTCATTCTCAATCCTAATTTGTAACAACTTAGTAAATGCATCATGTGCACTTACTCTTTCACCAAATTGCAACATGAAGGCTGAATGCAACTCACTCCAAGAGGATATCAAACATGCCGGTAAAAAATAAAAACTACTCACAAGCATCATCCCTTAAAGTATGAACAAACAATTTCATATGAACATCTTCATGTGCAATCTCAAAATCATCCATCAAGTCAAAAAACAACTGAATATGCTAACTTGCTAAATCATGTTGTTTCCCACAAAATATTGGCAATTTGTCTCTAATGCCATTAGGAATAACATTTGGAAAACCATGTATGCCATCAAAACACAATGGATCATACCTCTTGGTATGAAAGGATTTTGGACAACCCTTGCTGGTCTGAACTTTAGATGAAAAAAAATTTGACATCTCATTAATTTGAACACACCTCTTTCCTAGTGCTGAAAACACTCAATAGAGGCAATCCATCTAAGTCACTTAATTCTCATGAAAGGAAAACACATGAGAAGTAGAATACCTTTGTTGTTGCTGCTAAGATACTCTTTCACGGCCATCAGAAGTAAACATACTCAAACAACCAACTGATATTTTATCCTTCCTTGCCAAAACAAACTAACAAGGGCTTCAAATCTGCAAACAATATACTAAACAATCTCTGATGTTTTATATGTAAATCAATGCCACTAGACTACACAAGAATTCAAAATCGCCACCCACAAAGATGTGGGAAAATATTCACAAGATGGTTCAGAAATGGTAATCAAATGCTTAGCTCCTATGAGATTTTAACCTTCACTTCTCCAGCAGATTATAATTTCTAGGGTATTTTGATTTGTAACTTTTAAAACGAGAGATATTCTGAAATTTTCAACAAGATTTTGCAATCCCTTTCCCCAGTAGAGTCGCCATTTTTTTAGCTCTTTTTCTTGTAAGAATCAACAATACATCAACAATGCTTGACCTCTATTCCCAACACATATTCTTACATGGAAAAGGCTAATTAACAAGGATGAAATCCTTCTTCACTTCAAGCTCCACAAATTCAGGCGGGTGTACCTACTTACAGACTCACTGAATCATAGAGAATCTCACAGTGGACTAAGGATTTATAATCCTTCTTGTTTTTAAGTTCTCAGAACTAGGAAAGCTAACCTATGGATTCATTTCTTTAAAGAATCACCAACAATGTCTGCACTATCTAGTATAGATTCTGGAAATTCATGTTCATAAACAAAAAGTAAAAGATTTTCAATATTTGAAAGATTGATGATGAGAACTACCTTTCAGAACTTAGACCAGTGCATAATCCAAGGCAAAGAGACCAATGAAATGTAAATCTATAGAAAACCGATTAATAAAAACATAAACAAGATCCTAGACAGAGTGCCTTACAAACTATCCTTTCATTTTCACATCTATCTATCATATTTTCATATTAATATCCAGCCCTCTGGGATTTCTCACAAGACTGACTCCTTCCTTGAAGGAAGCTCATAAATAACTACATAGTTACCTTGTAACCAGCATGTTAAGAATGCCTTACAGACTAAACATACAAGAGCATTAATAAAACTACAAAAAGACACCATAGATCTAAAACTGGAGATTCCACTGTATTTCATTAATGTCATTCTGCTTCAAAACATTCAAAAAGACACAAAGCTTCAAAACTAAACCATAATCTGAAGTTTTCTATGCAACTGTCAATTCACCATCCCTGTTACAATGGAGGAAAAAACCAGATATAGGAGAAAGCAAAACCAACCCAGTCACCGACACCTGTTTGTCCCCAAAAAATATCCGCAACTGCTTAAACTAAAACTGCAAAAATTTGATTTAATTTTCCCTCAAATTATCTGCAAAATCCTCTTCTTCAACTTGAGACCTTTTCGGCAACATATAATACCCTATAGTTTGGATCAAATTTTCCCTCTGAAACTTTAGTCCAAGTTTACCTTCTCGTGCAGATTTTCAATTAAAAGTTTGAAATATTTGCATTTGAAATAAATTATTTTTCAATAGTTTAACTATTGAAATGAGACAAATTTAACTTTAATATTTCCCCTTTTCTAGATTTTGTCTCATTGTGACACTTGTCACCTAGGCTTAATGGCTTAGTGGTTAGATGGTGAGCATCTTTCCATTAAGCCATTCAGTCAGCCCTTGGATCTTTCTGAAGTTGCTCACTTTTTAATCCTTTTCCATTTGTGATGGAGTTAATTAAATATTTTAATTTAATTCATTATTTCCTCAGAATGCACCAGAATGTGCCACTTGTCATTTAGGCTTAATGGCTTAAAGGGTAGATAGTGAGCATCTTTCCCCTAAGTCATTAAGTCAACCTTTGATTCTTTTTCAACTTGCACACTAGTTAACCCACCTGTTGAAAGAATTTCAAAATAAAAAATTGTTTCAAATTTGCACATCTCACCAGAATGCGCCAAGTGTCTCTCTGTAATTGGTCCGCAGAGCCACTTGGCACCACGTGTCGATCTCTGATTGGTGCCTCTAAACTGCATTTGACTTGCGCCACTTGGCACCTACTAGGCACCATGTGGCATCCTCTGATTGGTTGATTGGTCCACTGGGTGCCACTTGTCACTTGTGCCACATGGACCAATGGCTTAACGGCTTAAGCTTATCTTCCTTGCAACTTTCTCATTAACCCATTAAGCCATTCGTCGATTTTGGCTGCCTTGAGATGCATGCCAAAATCTGCATCCTCTTAGGCCCAGTCACCTCGCCAAAATTTGGGTGTCACTCCTATGGGCATAATTTTTGAGGCAATTCATCAGATCCTGTGTGTGCCCATAGTCTCCTCTTTCTTCTTCAAATTACATTGCAAGCATTTTTCCTTATGAAGACTTTGAAATCCCCTTGTGCCATCAATGTGGGATAATTGTTTTTTGTGTTTTTAAGGCTCTTGTGCATTTTTGTCCAAAATATGTGGGCCCCACCACGCACTAAGTCTCCAGCCGGCCAAGAGGCCCAAGTGTCCTCTTGCCTCTTTACTTCATATTACATACTAAGTGTTGTAGTATTTAAACATTAAAAACAACCAGTCCCTGGTAAATGTGGGACATATGCACTTTGAGTTTTTCAATCTTTACCTTGTTGCGCAGGCCTTTGTGCCATGCATTCGTGATTGGTGTTTTCTTGAAATGTCTTGGCTTCTGCTTGCGCATCTACAGCTTCACATGCAGGGCTTCCAAACTGCAATTGTTTGGCTTAAAAAAATTTAAATAATCCTCTTGTACCCTACACAGACCAGCAGGCTTGCTTAATTTGGCATTGAACTTGATTGAAAACTTTTAAAACTATGTCCTCCTTGTCTTACTGAGAAACTTCCTGCTATATGTTGTGGAATTTTTTAATGTTTTTCTAAATTTCCTCTTTGGCAGTCTGCACTGGATTTCTTCTAGTTGGACTTTAACATTGCACTAATCATTTCTTCCAAATCCCAGCGTAATCCTTCCTTGGTTCAATTCTGCATTCTTCTTGGAGCTTCTGGCATGCTATTATGTCTCTTTCCATAGGTTGCGCAAGAGATTTGGCATTTGGCTTGTACTTCTCAATCTTGAAACTTTCTTGCAACGGTGTTGGCTTCTCCTTGTTGTCACATAGGTTCCTTGCTAGCAAAGGTTATGGAATTGGCTCTACACCTACCGATTGGTATTGCATGTTTTCAAAATGTTTTTCCTCCTCCATTTATTGGGCAACGCTTGCATGGATTACATTTCCACTATTGTTTTCTTGAAACTTTTTTATTTTCAATGCATATTAACCCCCACACTGTTGCGCAGGGTACCCTCAAGGCTGCGCAATCCATCAATGAATTAGAACTTGTAATTTTTTGTATTTATCCTTTTAAAAAGTGCATAGCCTCCTTATCAATGTGTGGCATCTTCCTTTTCTTGTGTAGAGCACACCTTCTTTTTGCACCTGGCACTTTGAACTACCAATCATACTACTCGAAAGTTCAAAACTTCCCCTCGCGTTGGCTTCCTTACTATTCCTGACAGTTTGTGCTTGGAATCAAAATGATTTCCCACTGAGATTATTTATTTCAATTTGATTGACCAAATACTTTGACACTTTTCTATTGTAGAAAGATTATCATTGTATTTCTCTATATGTGGTTTAAATGTTTCAGTAATAGAGACTTCTTGTAGCAAGGTAACTACTGCATTTGCCCGATCATTTCTAGCATGGAAATCACACATCATTGTCTTCTTCTCAAACTTGTGACTCAAAATTTGGCGCATAGAAGATGAAAGGAGATAATGAATTGAATTATAATCCTTGAAAGTAACCATTTCATTAATTTGTGGGTAAAAGTAAAGTTCAAGGGAGCCTGAAGTTGCATCCTGTCTCTGGCTTCCAAGTGGAGAGAATTTTATCCTTCTTGTAAGTCACAACATAGTCAACCATAGCATTTACTAGTTCAATTATTTGGCTTTTCTCTTTTTCTTATAATAATTGTGATGCCACCGGTTTTAAAGATGGAAGTGATAAAATATACAACAAGGAAATAATAACATCCTCCACAATTGAATTAGGTGCGATAAATCTCTAAATAGAAGGAGAAATGTTATTCAACCACAACTTCAATAAATCTTTCTTTTCATACAAAATTGTCATGCACCTTTAATGTGACTTTGGCCATTCAATTTTCTCTACAAAGGGAAGCTCTTGAAAATCATCCAGGCACATTTGGAAACCACTCAAAAGTAGCCACTTGGAGATGTAAAAAATAGAAAACATGAGGAACAATGATTTCTGCAAATGGAAAGAGTCTCAAAAAGAGTGCAAACAAAACCCTCAAGACCTGAAACCTTGCAAACTTGAAGAAAATTTGGTCTAAAATTTAGGACAACCATTTTCTTGACGTGAATAATCACAGTATTTAAGATATAACCTCACAAATAGGGCCTCCGACCAAATTGTGCAACTGATCTGCATCAAATTGTTAGAAATTGCAAATGGAATCGGATTGGCAAACTGAACAAACAGATTCATCATGGCCTGAAAATATTCATGGTAGCACATTTACATTCCTAAAATATACAGGATCATTCAATTTTCCATTCTATTCAACTGGGTGTGAAAATGTAAGACCTCAAAGTAGGTCACTCAGAAATCTACATTTGGCAATTTGGCACACTGATGGAAAATGCAAATGGAATGCGCTTAGCAAACTGACCAAATAGACTTGTCCCAACTTGAAGATGGAGACTCAAGAATTATTTGACCTCTATAATGGAGTAAAAAAGGAATTTTTTTAGTTAGGTCACAAGGTCAAAAGTTACAATCAGCCAAACAGGGCTACTCATAATTATGATCATTTACACAATACATGACAACAGAAAACTACCAACTTTGAGGGGTTTGAAACCTAGTCAAAACATATCGAAATGACTTGGAATTTGAAACATAGGTTCTTTGATATGCATACTAAACATCCCCAATGTGGCGTGTCATGAAACATTTTTGGGTGCAAGATATTCAAAGGCAAACTAGGCTTGTTACAACAAATTGACACTTAGACATGCAGATTTTGACAAGCGCTCAAAACAAGACATCACGAAATAACTCAAAACTTAAAATCAACGAACTGGGATGTATTCATATGCCTAAAAAAGAGTGATGAGTACTTGACATGCATGGATAACTTTAGAATCTTGTGTAGGAAAATAGGCTCAAAAATCATTTATAAGGGGTCAAAATGAAAAATTTTAACATCGTACTTCAAAAACCCTTACTGCTTTTTTCAGACCCAACAGTGGCTCTGACTGTAGATGCGTGCCCCATGTGGGCATGCAGAGAAATTTCAGAATCTGATGGTACAGCAGACCACCCAAAAAGAACATCAGACTTTCTACTTTCACTTTCTCTCTCTTCTCTTTCCACTTACTTCTACAAAAATAGGGAACCTCTTTATTAAAAGGAAACACACCACACGACTAAAGGGAAAGTGACTATACAACATGTACATCATTTAAAAAAAGCCTCAAACATCTCCACAACTGAAATAAACACTTTCCTCTGTCATAAACCTGATTTTCATTAACATTTTCTTTAGGTAAGCTGAAAGTATCATTCATATCAGTTTCACCAATTTTATGTACATCTTCACTCTCTTCGCTTGGCAAAACAAAATAACTCTCTTCATTTTCATAGTGCATATAAAAACTACATAGACTTTCTTCATCTTGTCCACTATGAAAATATACATCAGCATGCTCATGAATATTAATATCAAACTGAAATTCATCCTCATAAACTGATTTATGCATGTTATCAATCAAAAACATAAAGTTTTCAAACTCTACTTCACCAAATGAGTCATATGTGTCATGAATTTGTAACTCACCTTGTGTATCCAACTGGAAATCAAATGAGTAATCAGACTTGTATTCACACATGTCATCAACATCAACCTCAGAAATTATTCCACAACTCTCCAGTGTATCTTCACAATCACACACTGAATTAGCAACAACATGAAAGTAATCATCATAAAACTTGTTATCACATGCCGGCTGATTTTCAACAATTACTTGATCATATCTTTCATCACCAAACACAACAT
>MU225869.1:1347419-1385250 GCA_018584345.1 Thuja plicata | reverse complement strand
TCACTTGGATAACAAGTTTTAGCCTCATCATCATCACTAGACTGTGGTACATACTGATCACTTTCATTTTCATTTGATGCCCCTTCATTCCATGACGGATCAACACTCTTGTTCTCATCACTTGAAAAATAGCTTTCAGCTTCTTCATTCCTTCAAGAATGAGATGCATGTTCTTCAACATCATCATTAGTAACATTCTCAACATAATACAATTCATTAATAGGAGAAGCAGCAACTGACATCACTTCTTGCATTTGGGAAACATCAAGTGAATCAACTTTATCATGTACTATTGTAACATTACAAACAACATTATTTGAAACAGCAGGGCATACTACATGCTGATATGAATTTGAAACTTCAACATGACATTCACTTCCACTTTCAAATGCATCTTGCCGGAAAACACCTCTAGAGAAATGGTTCTTTGTCAGTCTGTACTTCATGTTATTTTCAATCTCTATAGCTACCATGAATGCTTGATGCAAAGTATTAGGTTCTTTATCCCACAAAAAATAGCTCATATCCTTATCAAATGCATCAAAGTAGATAACTACACACACTTGATCATTGGGTCTACTATTTTTCAGTGATATCATCATAAACCTTTCCAAATCTAATGTTAAAATTTGGAACTAGCTCTTCATTCTCAATCCTAATTTGTAACAACTTAGTAAATGGATCATGTGCACTTACTCTTTCACCGAATTGCATTATGAAGGCTGAATGCAACTCACTCCAAGAGGATATCAAACATGCTGGTAAAAAATAAAACCACTCATGAGCATCATCCCTGAAAGTCAGAACAAACAATTTCATATGAACATCTTAATGTGCAATCTCAAAATCATCCATCAAATCAACAAACAACTGAATATACTGACTTGCTAAATCATGTTATTTCCCACAAAATATTGGCAATTTGTCTCTAATGCCATTAGTAATAACATTTGGAAAACCATGTATGCCATCAAAACACAATGGATCATACCTCTTGGTATGAAAGGATTTTGGACAACCCTTGCTGGTCTGAACTTTACATGGAAAAAAATTTGACATCTCATTAATTTGCACACCTCTTTCCTAGTGCTGAAAACACTCAATAGAGGCAATCCATCTAAGTCACTTAATTCTCATGAAAGGAAAACACATGAGAAGTAGAATACCTTTGTTGTTGCTGCTGAGATACTCTTTCACTGCCATCAGAAGTAAACATACTCAAACAACCAACTGATATTTTCTCCTTCCTTGCCAAAACAAACTGACAAGGGCTTCAAATCTGCAAACAATATACTAAACAATCTCTGAAGTTTTATATATAAATCAATGCCACTAGACTACACAAGAATTCAAAGTCACCACCCACAAAGATGTGGGAAAAGATTCACAAGATGGTTCAGAAATGGTAATCAAATGCTTAGCTCCTATGAGCTTTTAACCTTCACTTCTCCAGCAGATTATAATTTCTAGGGTATTTTGATTTGTAACTTTTAAAACGAGAGATATTCTGAAAGTTTCAACAAGATTTTGCAATCCCTTTCCCCAGTAGAGTCGCCATTTTTTTAGCTCTTTTTCTTGCAAGAATCAACAATACATCAACAATGCTTGACCTCTATTCCCAACACAGATTCTTACATGGAAAAGGCTAATTAACAAGGATGAAATCCTTCTTCACTTCAAGCTCCACAAATTCAGGCGGGTGTACCTACTTACAGACTCACTGAATCATAGAGAATCTCACAGTGGACTAAGGATTTATAATCCTTCTTGTTTTTAAGTTCTCAGAACTAGGAAAGCTAACCTATGGATTCATTTCTTTAAAGAATCACCAACAATGTCTGCACTATCTAGTATAGATTCTGGAAATTCATGTTCATAAACAAAAAGTAAAAGATTTTCAATATTTGAAAGATTGATGATGAGAACTACCTTTCAGAACTTAGACCAGTGCATAATCCAAGGCAAAGAGACCAATGAAATGTAAATCTATAGAAAACCGATTAATAAAAACATAAACAAGATCCTAGACAGAGTGCCTTACAAACTATCCTTTCATTTTCACATCTATCTATCATATTTTCATATTAATATCCAGCCCTCTGGGATTTCTCACAAGACTGACTCCTTCCTTGAAGGAAGCTCATAAATAACTACATAGTTACCTTGTAACCAGCATGTTAAGAATGCCTTACAGACTAAACATACAAGAGCATTAATAAAACTACAAAAAGACACCATAGATCTAAAACTGGAGATTCCACTGTATTTCATTAATGTCATTCTGCTTCAAAACATTCAAAAAGACACAAAGCTTCAAAACTAAACCATAATCTGAAGTTTTCTATGCAACTGTCAATTCACCATCCCTGTTACAATGGAGGAAAAAACCAGATATAGGAGAAAGCAAAACCAACCCAGTCACCGACACCTGTTTGTCCCCAAAAAATATCCGCAACTGCTTAAACTAAAACTGCAAAAATTTGATTTAATTTTCCCTCAAATTATCTGCAAAATCCTCTTCTTCAACTTGAGACCTTTTCGGCAACATATAATACCCTATAGTTTGGATCAAATTTTCCCTCTGAAACTTTAGTCCAAGTTTACCTTCTCGTGCAGATTTTCAATTAAAAGTTTGAAATATTTGCATTTGAAATAAATTATTTTTCAATAGTTTAACTATTGAAATGAGACAAATTTAACTTTAATATTTCCCCTTTTCTAGATTTTGTCTCATTGTGACACTTGTCACCTAGGCTTAATGGCTTAGTGGTTAGATGGTGAGCATCTTTCCATTAAGCCATTCAGTCAGCCCTTGGATCTTTCTGAAGTTGCTCACTTTTTAATCCTTTTCCATTTGTGATGGAGTTAATTAAATATTTTAATTTAATTCATTATTTCCTCAGAATGCACCAGAATGTGCCACTTGTCATTTAGGCTTAATGGCTTAAAGGGTAGATAGTGAGCATCTTTCCCCTAAGTCATTAAGTCAACCTTTGATTCTTTTTCAACTTGCACACTAGTTAACCCACGTGTTGAAAGAATTTCAAAATAAAAAATTGTTTGAAATTTGCACATCTCACCAGAATGCGCCAAGTGTCACCCTGTAATTGGTCCATAGGTCCACTTGGCACCACGTGTTGATCTCTAATTGGTGCCTCTGAACTGCATTTGACTTGTGCCACTTGGCACCTACTAGGCACCATGTGGCATCCTCTGATTGGTTGATTGGTCCACTGGGTGCCACTTGTCACTTGTGCCACATAGACCAATGGCTTAACGGCTTAAGCTTATCTTCCTTGCAAATTTCTCATTAAGCCATTAAGCCATTCGTCAATTTTGGTTGCCTTGAGATGCATGCCAAAATCTGCATCCTCTTAGGCCCAGTCACCTCGCCAAAATTTGGGTGTCACTCCTCTGGGCACAGTTTTTGAGGTAAGTCCTCAGCTCCTACGCATGCCCATAGTCTCCTCTTTCTTCTTCAAATTACATTGCAATCTTTTTTCCTTATGAACACTTCAAAATCCCCTTGTGGCATCAATGTGGGATAATGGGTTTTAGTGTTTTTAAGGCTCTTTTGTTTTTTCATGCAAAATATGTGGGCCCCACTATGTACTAAGTCTCCAGCCGGCCAAGAGGCCCAAGTGTCCTCTTGCCTCTTTACTTCATATTACATACTAAGTGTTGTAGTATTTAAACATTGAAAACAACTAGTCCCTGGTAAATGTGGGACATATGCACTTTGAGTTTTTGAATCTTTACCTTGCTACACAGGCCTTTGTGCTATGCATTTGTGATTGGCATTTTCTTGAAATGTCTTGGCTTCTGGTTGCACATCTTCAGCTTCCCACGTATGGCTTCCAAACTACAATTGTTTTGTTTAAAAACAATTTAAATAATCCTCTAGTACCCTGCGCAGACCAGCAGGCTTGCTTAATTTGGCATTGAACTTGATTGAAAACTTTTAAAACTATGTCCTCCTTGTCTTGCTGAGAAGCTTCTTGTTGTATGTTGTGGAATTGTTTAATGTTTTTCTAAATTTCCTCTTTGGCAGTCTGCACTGGATTTCTTCTAGCTGGACTTCAACATTGAACTAATCATTTCTTCCAAATCCCAACACAATCCTCCCTTGGTTCAATTCCACATTCTTCTTGGGCCTTCTGGCATACTATTATGTCTCTTTCCATAGGCTACGTAGGAGATTTGGAATTTGCCTTATACTTCACAATCTTGAAACTTTCTTACAACTGTGCTGGCTGCTCCTTGCTGTGACGTGGGTTCCTTGCTAGCAAAGGTTATGCAATTGGCTTTACACCTACCGATTGGTATTGCATGTTTTCAAACTATTTTTCCTCCTCCATTTATTGGGCAAGTTCTGCATGGATTGCATTGCCACTATTGTTTGCTTGAAATTTTTTTATTTTCAATGCATATTAACCCCCACATTGTTGCGTAGGGTACCCTCAAGGCTGCACAATCCATTAATGAATTAGAACTTGTAATGTTTTGTTTTTATCCTTTTAAAAATTTCATAGCCTCCTTATCAATGTGTGGCATCTTATTTTTCTTGTGTAGAGCACACCTACAATTTGCACTTGGCACTTTGAACTTCCAATCACACTACTCGAAAATTCAAAACTTCCCCTCGCACTGGCTTCCTTACTATTCCTGGCAGTTTGGACTTGGAATCAAAATGATTTCCCACTGAGTTTATTTCTTTCAATTTTAGGGACCAAATACTTGACACTTTTCTACTGTAGAAAGATTATCAATGTATTTCTCTATATGTGCTTCAAATGTTTCAGTAATAGAGACTTCTTTTAGCAAGGTAACTACTGCATTTGCCTGATCATTTCTAGCATGGAAATCACACATCAATGTCTTATTCTCAAACTCGTGACTCAAAATATGGCGCATAGCAGATGAAAGGAGATAATGACTTGAAGTATAATCCTTGAAAGTAACCAATTCATTAATTGGTGGGTAAAAGTAAAGTTCAAGGGAGCCTGAAGTTGCATCATGTCTCTGGCTTCCAAGTGGAGAGAATTTTATCCTTCTTGTAAGTCACAACATAGTCAACCATAGCCTTTACTAGTTCAATTATTTATCTTTTCTCTTTTTCTGATAATAATCGTGATGCCACCGATTTTAAAGATGGAAGTGATAAAATATACAGCAAGGAAGTATTAACATCCTCCACAATTGAATTAGGTGCGAGAAATCTTGAAATAGAAGGAGAAATGCTATTCAACCACAACTTTAATAAATCTTTCTTTTCATAAAAAAATTTCCTGCACCTTTAATGTGACTTTGGCCATTCAATTTTCTCTACAAACTTATCCCGCCAATAGCAAATGACCTCATGAAAAAAACTAATCCTATTCGCACCACCAATCTTGTCCAATAACAATGAACTGCATTTGGTTTTGACTTTGAAAACATGTCAAAAGACCTCTTGAAGACCCAAGCTTCTGGGTATTGGAAGTATGTGATATGGAGAATACAGATCCAGAAGGGTGGCTCTTGACAATCATCCAACCCCTCAAAAGTAACCACTTGGAAATGCAGAAAATAGAAAACATGAGGAACAATGATCTCTACAAATGGAAAGAGTCTCGAAAAGAGTGCAAACAAAACCCTCAAGACCTAAAACCTTGCAAACTTGAAGTAAATTTGGTCTAAAATTTAGGCAAACCATTTTCTTGATGTTACCAATCACAACATTTAAGATATAACCTCACAAACAGGGCCTCCGACCAAACTGTGCAACTGATCTGCATCAAATTTTTAGAAATTGCAAATGGAATCGGATTGGCAAACTGAGAAAAAAGATTCATTGTGGCCTGAAAATATTCATGGTAGCACATTTCCATGCCTACAATATAGGGTAGCATTCAATTTTCCATTCCATTCAACCAGGTGTGAAAATGTAAGACCTCAAAGTAGGTCACTCATAAATCTGTATTTGGCAGTTTGGCACACTAATGGAAAATGCAAATGGAATGCGCTTAGCAAACTGACCAAATAGACTTGTCGCAACTTGAAGACGGAGACTCAAGAAGTATTTGACCTCTATAATGGAGTACAAAAGGAATTTTTTTCAGTTAGGTCACAAGGTCAAAAGTTACAATCAATCAAACAGGGCTACTCAGAATTATGATCAATTACACAATGCATGACAACAGTAAACTACCAACTTTGAGGGGTTTGAAACCTAGTCAAAACATATCGTAATGACTTGGGATTTGAAACATAGGTTCTTTGATATGCATACTAAACATCCCCAATGTGGGGTTCATGAAAAAATTTTGGGTGCAAGATATTCAAAGGCAAACTAGGCCTGTTACAACAGATTGACACTTAGGCACAATTGCAGATTTTGACAAGTGCTCAAAACAAGACATCACAAAATAACTCAAAACTTGAAATTAACGAACCAGGATGTCTTCATATGCCTAAAAAATATTGATGAGTACTTGACATGCATGGAAAACTTCAGAATCTCATCTAGGAAAGTAGGCTCAAAAAGCATTTATAGGGGGTCAAAATGCAAAATTTTAACATGGTACTTCAAAAACCCTTACTGCTTTTTTTAGTCCCAACACCTCATGTCATTGTTCTTCCCAAAATAGGATTCTTACAAGTCTTTTCATTACCCTTATCATCCTCTTTCTTGAACACATCTTACCTCACTTCAACAAAAAAATTCAATCTCTTAATACCTATACATCCCATACAGTTAAAATTTACTTGCAACAATCTCTCAACTCTAAGGTATAAACTTTTTATAATCATAGTTTTCTGCTTGCAATTTATATCTCATAAATTTTGATCAAAAATAACTTCCTTGTATTTGGTTCCTCCTTCTCTATCCTTTACAATTAAACAATAAAATTTAATTTAATTCTCCATTTACCTAGCATTGTTTTTTAAATATTAAAACTAAATCTTAAATTATATATTTATATTCTTACAAGAAATAAGAAGAAAGTGTTAGAGAGTAGAGGTTACTTAACCCACACCAACGCTTAATTCAGACTTAGTGGTTGGGTCTAACTTAACCATGACATTAAACATTAAGTTAACTTTTTAGGTTAGACATTTTTTTCTCACTACATATACAAACATGAGGTTAGAGACTTTGTGATCTCACCTCATTAGAAGTTTGATATATTCCCTCCTCACGTCATAGAAAGTTACTTATATTTTTCCATGACCCCCCAGATGTGCACACATGTGTCATTTACATTTGATGATTTTTTAGAGTATGTTTGCACCTTCTCACCTCACATCTGTCTTATATATATTCAAGTTTCCTCATTTGTTAATGTAATGCAGATTTTAGCTTTTGACTTATTTGATGTTTATGATTATTATTTTGCTTATATCTAGTGTATAACCCAAATGGTGATTATTTGGTTCTCTCTTGGATCTCGTCTTCTCCAACATGGTATTAGAGCGATAATAGTATTCCTTATTGAAGTAATTTGGTGTTTCTACAGTCCCTTCAAGCCCATTCATTTCATCAAGTTTGGTAAATTTAATTATTTTTCCACATTTTTTGTTGTTGTAAATAAAGTTATAAAAATTAGTTTTTTTAGTAGAGGGTTTCTCCACCCTCTACTAATCTTCTCCTTTGGATAGTATTGTCAATACATTGGCCTATTTAAAGGTATTTGTGATTCTATTGTAGAATATGTCTTCACTTGTTTGCAGAAGAATTTTGTTGTCCTCTCAATATGTTTGGCTAAATTGGTGATATTTGTAGATATTTTGGCTATCTTGGCCTTATTGTCATAGGATATTTTTAATATCATGCAATATATGAGTCAAGAAAGTCTCTATTTTTAGTCATTTCCACCTTTTTAGAGAGTGGTATGTGAACAGTCTTTGGCATATGGTTGCAGGCTTAATGTCCTACTCTTTTTTATGTTGTTTTTTGGATATTGCCAAAGTACATAGGCAATTTTGCATTTTTTTGTTTGTTTCTATAGACAAACTAGGTACCTCCACTTGCTTTGGAGTTATTTGTCTACCACCTACTCCAACCATAACCAATTTGGCAATAGGAGGTCTACACACATCACTAGCAATCCCACACTTCATGTTGATGCTCCCATGCTTAATTCTAGCACTCCCAAGTTTTATTCTAGGCTCTAGTGCTTCATTTCCACCTTGGCATGAGGAAGGATTTTGGCTTTGTTTGTTTTTTGTTTCTATTTTGGGCATTTTTTCTTAGTACATGGCCTTCAACTTGGTCAAGGTTGAGTTGTAGGCATTTTTCTTGGTCTATGGGAGATTAGGTGTTCCTTTTGGTCATTTGTGAAGAGACTTTACACATCACTCAACCAAAAAACACTTCCTCTCATGTTCCCTTCCTAATTCATTCAAACTTTCTATGTGTACAATTTCTCTATAGTTTAGTTTGTCTACTAGAAAAGTGGTAAAGTTTTAGTGCACTACTTGGTCAAACCAGTTTTAAAGTATCTCATTCCATAGTACATGGGCTCCCATCTAAAATTTGGATTTGTTACTCTCTTTTAGGAACTCCCAACAATAGTTCAACCTAATTTTTAGGCACCACCTCAGCCTCGGCTGGTCAACCAATATAGTCCTCTCTTTTTGGCATTACATTTGCTCACATTTGATATTAATGTTGTTTTTCATAATATCTTTTATTTTAATTGTTTCCATTTTATGCAAATCATACCAATTAGTTAATTGTTTATATATTTTTCATTTTTTAGTTCATTTAAGTGCTTGTAAGGGGGTGGTAGTTTTTTTTACCATAACTTTAACTCAAAAGGGTATTTTTTGCATGTGGGTAATCATTGTGGAGATCTTTTCGTCTGAAATTCAACAAGTAGCTACACGCACGGGTTGATTTCCATCTTCAATCGTATTTTAATCAGTTAATTTTATTCTAATTAGAATAGGCCACTTGAGTGAGAAATTATTCTTGTAAAATAACTTTTAATTCGTAAATAAAAATTAAGTGTCATCTTTTTAAAAAGTTAACATTTTTACATTTCCCATGCATTTCTCTCATTTTCCTTGTAAAAAATACTACTTTATAAAGTGCAAAATTTGAGGGGTGGATTTGATTATACTTAATCAAAATTGGCGGGATCACAAGGCATAATTTATATGTCTCTTTTTGTGCGTGTGATTGTTGCATCATGGATCCAAATATTGCTAAGTTAATTCCACATAATTTCTACACATGAAATAAATAGATAAAATAACTTCTTCAATCTAAGGGACTATGAACTATGTTACAAACTAAACAACCAAATTTCACAAGGGCTTATGAGTGATTTATAAAAATGAACAAATTAGATGAAGTTATGGGCATCATTGGGTTGCATGATATTCAATTTTGTATAGCTATTTTGATACTTGTAATGACATATGGGATAACTTATAGGAACTTTGGCGGGGGAGGTAGATAAGTTTATAAATTTGCAATTAGAAGTTGATCTTACTTCCCTATATCTTGATTCCTTTCCCTCCATTCAAGATTATTTGGTGAAATTAAATTACCTTTTATCATTTTTAAATGGATGTGATAAGACTAAGAAGGAAACAAAATGCACATGTCTTATTTTTTTTCCAAATTGAGATACTCATACCAAATATTTGCATCTACCTTTTAGACCTCTATGGAGGCATATGGGAATAATTTTAAGATTCCTACTTTGGATGGATTTTATGAGAGATGTAGTAGGAATAAATCCAAGTTAGTTTCTCTATATGCTTTTCCATATACAGACCAAGCACTCATAACATAGTCTAAGGGTAAGGGAAAGTTTAAGATCATAAATTACACGAGGTTGTACATTGCATGTCACATGAGAACCATCTTTAGCTGATTCAAGACAATTTCAAAACTTAATCTTAACTCTTAACCCAAAAACCATCATTGCCACTTTTCATGCTTATTTCCTTGACCATTAGGTCAATGTTGCACTTGGGTTCAAATGCATTGCGGAGATAGCCATTTTCCACAATGATGTCACATGAATATGCATAACTTAAGTTGGTCATTGAGATGTTAAACTTTCTAATTTTGGTAGTGTAAGGTCCCTTTGAACTCACACCAATGTCAACTTGACTGCTAGTCCCTCTAAACTTACTATTGGCTCTCCAATCAACCTCTCTTAAATTCTAAAAGCTTCCTCTAGTTAATCCTCACATTTTATATAGTTCTTGAGCATAATAGCTCACCATTATTATGCTTCTTTTTTTACAACTCCACAACATTATGCCATTGTTATCTAGTGAAGCTCTACAAACTTGGAGATGACTATTGTTCTTCATTCCATCAATTCACTTCACTTTTGGGTTTTGAAGGAGGGTTACTCTATGGGTTATCTTGCATTAAATCTATTTTATTTTGTACTAGTGTATCATTTATTTTATGTACAATCTTGTCCATAGGATATTTTTGGAGGTGGAAACACCAAAGTGAGGGTCAGGCTAGGGAAAACCTCTAAACATAGTGACCCCCAATATTCT
Organism: Thuja plicata; assembly: GCA_018584345.1. Taxonomy (NCBI): domain Eukaryota; kingdom Viridiplantae; phylum Streptophyta; class Pinopsida; order Cupressales; family Cupressaceae; genus Thuja; species Thuja plicata. The sequence continues at coordinate 1,374,735 of MU225869.1, read as the reverse complement.
CTCATTGGTTGTCTATGTTCAAGTTCTATTGAAGAATAGTGTGATTCATTTTAGAGCTTATTTTCATTGATTTTGGTGAACATTCCTTGTCTTTCCTCATCTTTTTTTACACTTTAAATCTATTTAGTGTCTTTCTATTTTATGCTTTCATTATATTTTATCTCCCAAAATGTAATACATTTCACTTAACACTATCTAGTATAGATTTTTGTATTTTTTCAATACCTGATGTTTGCACATCGCATTGTCATCCTAGACTTGTGAGCACATCCTAAAAAAAGAGGTCGCAAAGTTGTCCAGAAGCTCTCTTGGTCTATGTTTTTAGTTTATATAAGATAAATGGTTTGATTAATTAGTTTGGTTATTTAAATTCTCATTTCCTTCTATAGACATGTAAAAAATATCCTCTTATTAATATCATGTTTTTCCTAAATGAGGTGGATACATATCATTATTAAATATTCTTATCCTCCATTATATTATAAATATCATATCATTAATCATTTCTTTCATTATAATATTCCTATTATTCATTATCTTATATTGTTCATATTCATACAATTATTCTATTTCTCCATTAATCTCATTAAATAAATACATATTCTATTATTATTTTATTAAATCCATCAAATAATACATATTATATTATTATTTAGGCTAGACCTATTGAGTTGTTATTGGCATTGGTTGTCATTGATGACGAAACCCTTATACCGACATCTTGGCGGTATCAGTTGGTTGTTGATAGTTTTGGATATATATCTGTTGTCTATCAGTTATATAACAATGGTTTCGGTTATTGACATTTTTTATGGTGTATGGCAGATGTACTTGATTATTCTCATGGCCTACATGTCTCAGTACACTTGTATATTTTTGGTGATTAGTTCTGTACAAAGTTTCTTGTCAATTTCTGGTGATTTCTATGCTTGCAACATTCTTCTAGTTGTTTCTGACAGTTGGATAATGGTGTTGTTCATCATATTAGTTTTCGTATCTTTATCTGGACCTACTCTGTCCTATTTCACCTATCGGTCAAACATGGTCTTGGTTGTGGCATTCCTACAATATTGGTAAATGTAGCGTGTAGTATAAAAAATTTATGTATGACCTATATTTGGTCATGGTGTAGCATGTTGTAATGTTTCCTTAAGTATGTCCTAGATTTACGACCCACTGTAATGCATTTAATGTAATTTTTATATATTTTCCAATTGGGACCATCATACATGTTTGGTGTGGCCGACATATGTTGGGTTGAATATTTATATAAATAAAGGAGAAACTTTTGTATCTATGGATATTGATGGTATATGATGGTGTAGTGTGAACAATGCGAGTTATCGAAGGATAAATGGTGCAAATATGTGACTGTGTTATATGTGAACAAAAGTTTGTGAGGTAGATTATTGAAGATCAAGAATTGGCTTTCATATTATGTTATAGTGGATCTGGTAGCTACATACATAGAGAATATCAACATTCAGATCTACTAGTGGTAATAATAATTGAGCTTAGTTATTGAATTATTGTGTGCATAGCTAGATGCAATTCTATCAGTTCATCTTTTGTTAGTGATATTTGTATTGGAAGTTAGCCATATTCATGTGTAAGAGTAGTTAGCCCGACCGATAGTGATCCAACCTCTAGTGAGCACAACTAGTAGTGATCCTTTGTAAGCATCACCTTAACCAGTGTTTCGTTTCATGATAATTAGCTTCTCCATATTTTCTCCCAGTTTGGGTTTCTACATAAATTTTGGTGTTCTTTGTGTCAATGTTTCTATGCTTTCATATTCATGATTGTTATGAATTTTTAGTGTGGATGACCAATAGATCATAAGTTGTTTTTGTTTTTGTTGTTGTTGTTGTTTTTGTTGTTGTTGTTCATAAGTTTACCGACAAAGTAAAAGTTTTATAAAGTGTGTGGGAATAATTGATTCATCCTGCACCCCNAATAATTGATTCATCCTGCCCCCCCCCCCCCCCCAGTTATTCAACTTGTTCAACAATTTGTATCAAAGCATGGTCCCTTGCAGATAAAGCTTAATCGCTTAAGGGAGAACTTGGATGTTTGAACAGATCGAAGGAGGATACTATGTTGAATAATAATGACAAATCATGATGAGTGACATTAAAGGTACTGGATCAAAGAATGAAGAGTTGAAAGAGAATTTGAAGGAAGTGAATACATGTATCAAAAAGTTGAGAGATTAAATAAGGAAATTCAAAGAAATACATAAATAAATCAGTCAAGAATTGAAGGATTCAAAAGACAAGGTTGAAAATCTAGAAAGGGAACTGAAGGAATAAAAGGAAAGGGTAGCTGACCTAGAAAATAAACTGAATGGAAATATGCATTCCAAGGAATTTATCAGAGATGGATTGAGGAATAAGATGAAAAGTGCTTAGATATCCAAAGCTAAACTAGAAATTGCAATGGAAGAATGGAAAGAATCTAAAGAAAATTTCAAGGATATTATCAAGAATATTTCAGAACAAAATGATAAACTAGAGATAGAATTAAAAGGGGTGAGAAAAGGAGAAAAAGTGTGTGCAAGTAGTATCATTCTGGATTGGTTATTAGACATGTAGAAAAATCACAAAGATAAAGAAGGGTTAGGGTTTACCGGTGAATTCTCAAATCAGAAGGACAAAGGCAAAGAGAAGGAAATTTAAGAAAATGAAAAGGTTGAAGTAACAAGCAAGGTCAGAAATTAGAATACATCCACAAGAATACCTGAGGTAAGACAACTAAATGTTCAAATGTACTTATCTTTTAATGGTTGCTGTTATATTTGCAAGAATTTTGGTCATAAAGTAGTTGATTGCAAGATGAGAAAGGATTAGAAGATTCAATGCTTTAATTGTCATAAATTTGGTCATAAGGCAAGAGAATGTAAGAGTCAAGTTTCAAATAAGGATAAGAACAGTGTAATGAATGATATCTTTCATGTAAATTTGTATGTATGTCATAACTATGGTCACAAGTCTAGTCAATGTAGATCTAATATTCATTTAGTGAGATATGATTGAAGGAATGTTAATTTTTTCAAGTGTGGTCAGAGTGGTCATTATACTAACAGATGCAGATTTGGTGGTTCTCTAGTAAATAGTGAAAGTAGAAATAATGTTTTGATTGAATCTCAAAGACTAATATGACAAGGAAAAAGAAAGATATTGTTGATATGGAGAATCTTGTGGTACTAGATCTCGGTACTATCTCTTCTGACAACTAAGTCAAATGCCTTGGCTTGGGTGGAGTTATAATATGTTGAATCATTCATATCCCCTACTATGAAGCATTAGTGGTTGCAAGTGGCTTATTTATGGTAGGAAAGATAAGGTATTAATGTGATAAGACATTTTGGTGTATTGCATCAATGATATTTAAAATTTGGTGAGAAAATAAATCATTTTGTTTCATGGCTTTAAACTCAGAACTTTTGAATCATTTGGTAATGTAGCACGAAGAGGAAAATTGTCAATTGTAGAGAGCCTAAGAAAGAAGACTTTTGAGGATATTATTGAACCTAAATTGGTTATTTGTGGTGCCGATGAATCCACAAAAAAAAGAAAGTTGAGAAAGTTGAGATGAAGGAATTTGATCACAGATGCATTAAACAATTGGAACCTGGGTTACTTGCAGAGGATATGCAAAGAATAAGAAATATTGGACTCGATATTTGAGGATAATTTCGATGGTGCGAGATAGAGAGTTCTTATTGTTCATGTTGAGTCATTTTCATGGTGAAATCCTAGTGTTAAACAGACCATATGTGGTATTGAAGGAGGTGATTGAAGCAATTTCTAGATTATGCAGCATCGATGAGTTACCTAGAAATAAATATATTAGCTATCAAGAGGGAAGCTCTTACTGAGATTGGTCAGGATCAATGTGGAGTTCTAATTTATACTCTTGAGGATTTGATAGTGAGGTATGTCGCCTAAGATGTTTCTTATAAGATTCAATTTTGACATTGTGATGGTTTGACTTCTGCATTAGTTGTGTATATTTCATGTAAGATTGTAAAAGAGAATGTGCCAATGGATCTGTGCAAAATATTATTAGACAATTTTATTAGAAATGTGAATATAACAGTTGAAGGTGGTTATGAATTTTGTATAGTGGGAAAATGGAAGCACTTCCATTGTATACTGGTTAAGCCTTCTGAGTAAGTGGTTTGGGGTCATGTCAAGCACCTTGAATGGGTCTCTAACTTGGATCTAGCTTTTTCCCCTATTTTGCCCCATTTACCACTTTTTCCAACCTATTTCTGACACCCTAAACTGCAAACTAGGATTTTTGACCTCAGGGTCAAAGTTGACCTTTCTGGTTAAAGATCGACCTTGACCTTCACCTAGGTCATAATTGGCCTTTTCTGACCTAAGGTCTAGATTTCAGGTTCCTGGGGTTTCCAGATGTCAGGCTTTGGAAAGAATTAATTCCTGCTTCTGGGTTGGCTATTTCGGTCTTCAGAGCAACAATTCTTAAATTATATTTAATATAGGTCCTCTTCTAGGGGTATAGGTCTAATTGGAATTTAATTATCCTATGTAGGTGTTGATGGGACTTTGTGACTGGCTCCGCCAACAGAGGATAAGATGTCACTGGGTACCGGGGTACCAGCCAACTCCGCCTAAAGAGGTTTTCTGGAGAATGAATTATCCTAGCCTCTAAGCACCTGGTAGTCGGGTCTTGATAGTGCGGGGGAGCTAAGTTAGACAGGTGACTGTTGTGTGAGGGGATAGATGGTTTTTACTCATCTTCTCGGGGATCTCAAAAGGGATGGGGTTTCCTGCAAGCATTTTGATTATCAAATAAACTTCAAAAGATCGATCAAGGTTAGATATACCTTTCTACCTATAGTTATGCAATAAACATTCAAATGTCAAACTAAGCTCCAATGTAAGAAAACTACTCTAAATACCAAATATAGAAAGAACCAGTGATTCACATGCATTCAGTAGCAAGGGGTGATAAGATCATTAATATAAACTAGAACATAGGAGCAAAGGAAATGAGAAAAAAATACATCACAAAAATACATTTTCTAACTCTAGAGATTATAACAACACATAACAAGTAGCCATAAGGTGTTCTTCCTTCTTCATTAACTCAAACCTATCATCACTGGTAAATACATCCATGGCTCCAGGGGAGCATTCTAAACTATCAAGAACAACTAAGCATTGAGCTCCTTGTTGTCCCACTTTTGGTATGCATACCTAAAGACAAAAGTGGATGTTTAATGTGTAGTAGTAGTCTTGAAAACTTCATGTAAGTCCTGAGTCTAATTCTAGCTATCCCCTTAGGCTACGAGGCCTTTATCATATTTCCCAAAATTGACTCCTCTTTTGTGAGCCAGAGCGAATCTGTATCTGAGGTCATGTTTTCATTGGGTAGGTTAAGTTCCCAATCTGGTAAAGGCCACGATTCAAAGATTTCTAACATCAGTCTTATATGCAGCTGAAGTATTTAGCCATAACTCTTCATTTTGTAGCATTGGTGAGAAATTGATTTCAAGCTTCGCCCTGGCGGAAAATCACCTGCAGAGTGTGTTTTCCACAATTAAATAACCTAAGAGTATCAGATGTCAATAAATGTTGAAAATGAGAAATTTGGGAATAAGAAATATTTGGGCATTCAAATTGAACCTATTTAAAGCAAAGGGAATGATTGAGTGAGGAAACATTTAAGGTATAAGCTTAGAGGCAGAAAAGTGGAAAATAGCTTCTCCACTACTCTAACAAGTGGGTTTTGACCTGCGGAGTGCATTTTCTGCCAAACCTTTAAAATGAAGGGATTTTGAGGAAGAATCTATCTCATAAGGAATCCAAGACATAAAGAAGGCCAATGAAATCAACACATGTCATTTTGGCACCCTGACAAGCCAAATTTCTCCTTTGCAAAATTTTCAAACAGAGAGCACTCCAAAATCATTTTTCCGCCCAAAGGAGAAGTGGAAAAGTAATTTTCTGCTACCTCGGGAAAGTTACCGTTATGGTTACTAAAGTGAAAAGACATTTCTCGTAATAGAAAATTAATTAATCCAAAGAAATTTATTTTACTTCATAACAGACTTTTTCATTAATGTCTAGGTCTTTTCATTCGTGTGGCGCGAGAAGTCAGTCCTTAAGTGGTAAGAATTCAAAAGTTATAAAATTAGTTGAAGGTTGCAAACAGAAGCTACCATTTTTTTGCCAAATTGCTTGAATTTGAAGCCTCTGATATTAGTTATTCTTTTCCCCTGCATTCTTAAGATATTTTCCTAATCGCCAAATCAAATCATTCAAAGCATGGCTTACAGATTTATGGGATTCGACGGAATGAATGGCATCACCTCCAACTGGCATAAGATCTCAGACACTTAATTGAAGTTCTTTGATATGCATAACTTCCAAAATAGATTGAAGGTAGATCAAATGCATCCTATTACTGAGAATCTTGAGGAGAGCGGGTTAGTTGAAGCTTTCAATTTTCCTGTAGCAGTTCAAGCTGCTGAGCCGGTTCGAGAATGTATAGCTTGATACAACCCAAACACCAATCAAATTCTTCTACCTGACGATACAGTACTTCTCTCTATTTATAGAGAGTCCATCCAGAATTCTCTCTGTATCCCAGAACAAGCAGAGTATTTAGAAATGACTTACTGTCGGGCAGTTTCTGAATATACAGCAAAGAGGACCGTGTAGAAGAAGGAGATCATGAAGTTTTGGTTTTAAGAACCAAAGAGAGCCAAGGGAAAGTTTCCAAAAACATTATATAGTACAAACCTAAAGCCAGAGATTGTGGATATTCTAGTATTACTTCATAGAATTAGAGGTGAGAGCGATGCCCTTAATTTTTTTGAACAATATTTCTTCCTGGTTAAGGTAATCTTCTCCCAACATCACTTCATTGATTGGCCCCTTATGGTAAGTGAGAACCTCTCAGATGCCCTAAATAGAGCTAAGCGTCAAGATGAGTTCTACATTTCCTCAATTCTTTTGTATATTCTAGCTACAATTCAAATTTGGCCAGGGCGTCCTAGGTTAGAGGAATTTCTAGAAGATGTAAAGAGTTATGAATTTTTCCCCTCTTTACAACTACATAACAGTTATGTTGATTATCTCAGAGTTAATGATGCATTTACAATGAAACTGTGCAGGGAACTAAAAGGTTGTCTAGAGAGGAGATTTTATCCTAAAGGCATGGCTTTTATCAGCCAATTCAGATGCTATTTTATTCAATTCAGATATTTCTCATACCTTCGTCTTGCAAGTTTTGATGACTTCCCTTTGAAGTTTCCCAGGTATCCTACCGATATGATCATGTTGATTGAGGTGATGAGATAAGCACTCCAACTGAATTTAATCTATGTTGATGCTAGGAAGAAGGGCTATGACTTCCCCATGACTGTCGGGGCTTATAGTTGTGCGTCTCAGTCAGAGGCGAAGAATGTTTGAAAGACATTCTCAAAGAGGTTTTCTTTGGAAACCTATGATGTCTTGAGGCCACAGTATGATCCAATGAATTATGCCAGAGATTTCTTTCAAATGATTCATGCTATTCATAATGTTGATGATATTGAAGACTACTAGACCAATTTTAAAGATGATTTGGAGAGTAGGGAGAGGTTCTACGCCTGGTTAACTATTGAACAAATCAAAAGGTTCAAAGTTAACATTGCAGTGGAGGGGCTAGAAGATGATGGAAACCACATGTATGATAATACATATCTAGAGAAGATAAATTTCACTCCCATCAGTTCTGAGCCCATGCTAGATCAAGCCATCAGTGACTTGCGGACTCTAATGGGTGGCATTTTCAAAAGAACAAAACAATGGATTGAATGAACTGCAGGCCAAAGGAAGAGGTCAAAAAGGAATCCTCTCGCTCAGCGAACCCCAATAAAGGATACTTCTAGCACTGCAGCAACTTCATCAGCAATGATTCCACCCATTGCTAAAGGATCAACCCAATCGGTGGGAGGAGGCGATGAACCTCCTGAGAAGGCAATCTCATTAGAGAAGACTTGTGGAGAGGGCCCTCTTTCAGACATTGGAGCAACTGAAGAAGCAGTCTCTACAAACCCAATCAAATCTACAGTTGAGCTCACTAAATTTGTAGAGCCTGAGTGGCCAGTTAAAGATATTGTTGTGGATACCCAAGTCGGGACCTCTACCCAAGAGACTCCAAGTCAAGGATCCCCTGTTATAGTTGAAGTAGGAAAGTATAGCTCCAGTACCTCCACTATAGAATCAAATAAAGAGGTCAGGAAGCAATAGGAGGTTTCTCAATTTGTCAAATTAATCTCCTCTTCCCCTACTTCAGTGAACCCATTTACTTCTAGACCAAAAGATACTCCCCTAATCATAAGGAAGTTGTTCATTGAGGAGTTGGTTTCTACCAACAAAGTTACCATCGTAGAGTCATGGATAGAAGATACGTTGGAACGCAAGAGGAAGAGGGTGAAAGAAGGAAATTCTAGCAAAGACACTCTGTCATGGGCCCTTCATCCCAAAGCTACTACGAGAAAGCAGAAGAGAGTAAAGATGATGTCTACTCTAGGTCGTGATCCTGAGACTGGGAACTTCACTATGGAAGTGACCAAGCCAACTAAGGAAGGTAGATTCGAAGATATGACTACTTCAGACTTTTAGTTGTAGTCATTTGATATGGGGTTGGCTCGTCATGACACCAAGGTGGACTGGTGGAAATCTTCTAATGTGGTGATAGAGGAAGAGCTCAAGGAAATCAAGACTACCAAGGTTCAACTTAAGGCAAAAGTGGTTGAGCTAACCAACTTCATCAGATAGCTCCTCACTCTGATTGCAAGCATTCCCAACACCCAAACCACCTTTGATCCCAGTGCTGCAGAAAACCAAGCCATCATAGCTAAGCTACAAGAAGATCACCATTTTGGAAAGATTGGAAAAAGATGGATCGAGAGGCTAGAGTTTGAAGGATTAGAAATTATCGAGCAATTAGGTAATGCTCTTATAAGGCTGGAAGTTGAGAGCAATAACATTGGTAAAAATCTGTAGACTCTCATGGAAGAAAGGGTGAGGTGTCAGGAATGCATAGTGATATTGCATGTGGCAGTAAAGATGAAGACTAAGGAGGCACTAAAGTCTAAGATTTTACAAAAGGGAGATGATCCTTTGACCAAATGGCTTCAAATTCTAGAGTTCAAGATCGAGATGATCATCCAAGCAGAGGCTGGATTGCAACAAACAGATGTCAAGGTCAAGGAAGAGAAGAACAAATATTTTAAACTCCTCATGGGGCTTCATGTAGAATCAAAGACAAGTGGTCAAGGAAAAGAACTGATCAGAGTGACCAACATGTAGAAGTCATTCTTTGATTATCTACATAATCTGGCAGGCCATTCTTCTTCTCATTTAGATAAGGTCCCACAACTCCAGCAATTGAGTGGATGTATCTTCGGGGCTATGGAAGAGCTAAAAGATTAGATAGATGCCATCAAGACTCTGGCCAAAGAACATTCTAGGTGGATCATCTGATATACCAACATCCATGTCAACAAGCATGAAGAGCTCATCCAAGTCATCACTGTTGTCACGGCTTATAGGGCCAAATTAGACAAGGGGAAGAAAACTGATGCTTAGCTAGATTCTCTCTTGTACTATTTTTGATAATATTGTAACGGATAAACCTTTGGTTATCATTTCTGGTTGGGGAAGTTGAACCTTTTTGGTTCCCCCTTTTTGTAATGGTTCAATCTGGGACTCTATATGTATTATTTCCAAAATCAATACAAAGGTCGGCTAAATTTTGGTGTGAAAGATAGCATTTTGTTGAGTCAAATTTGTATGTCTAAATACCATAGTTTTATCTGTTCCATTGCATTGCATTTATCTTTCTGTTGAATTTGAATGTTTCTTTGAAGTTAGGTTTACAATCTGTATTCAAACCAGAGTTATGTATTATGATTTGATACAATCAGCTAAGGGGAAAATATGTTGTTATCTTAAGTTTGGGAAACATTCATGTGATATAGATCTATTCATTGTCATTTCATTATTAATCTTTAGTCTTGCATCTGCATTTTTCAGTATAAGTTCATGCATTACCAGTTTTGGGAGTTAATCTGATTGATGAAATCTTAGAGTTGGCTAGATTTAGAGTTGAATTCATCCCGCCTAAGCTATTTGTTCTCTGGGTTTAGCTTGGTTTACCTCTTCTATTCTCGAGTCAAGAACATACCCATGTTAGATTAGGAAAGATCAAAATTCACTGAAAATCATTCATATAAGGGACCTGTACCTTTAAATTTAGAGGTAAAGTAGTATGCAATTATAATTTCCCAACTGTTGTATTCAATTATTTCTTCATATTTGGGCATCTTAGAGTTATAAAAAAGAAGAACAGTCTATTTACCAACATATTTTTGGCGACTCTACTAGGGAAATGAACAGTCATTATAATAGAAGCATATCATGAGGAAAGATTTTTCTTCCCCATGAAAATATAATTCCTGTGCTCTGCCCGAAAATTTGATTCCAAGACGATCAAGAGGATCTCATTTCCTCACTAAATACTTTTGTGTGGAGATACAGAAGAAGCACCGAGCATTATAGAAATGCCAACCAAGTGCTAGAGAAAGAAGAAGCTAGACCAGAAGCACTTGAAGGAGCCACCTAGAGGACAAATATAAGAAGGGAACAATGCCAAGTAGAGCATGAAGCTAGGCCAAAGAATTAGTTGAAAACCTGGAGCCTAAAAGGTTTCTCAGGAGTACAAGGAAAGAAGGTAGCACAGACCCAATCTTAGAGAAACTTGCGGATATTAAATTTTCTCTTTTAGAAGTACCTCACCGAGGAAATAGAACTGCAAGGAGCTAGAGTAGACCTTCTTCACCTCCTAAACAAACTACTCTGTTGTCCACCACTTGCCAAGTGTTAACTTTACATAGAGTAGTTGCCCCTCCTTTTATCAACCTAACACCCTATCTACCCCAAGTAGCTATGGCACTTCCTTGGGCTACCGTAGTTGGACCTCTGCAATTAGCAGCATATAATCCTCTTCCTTCAGGATCTAGAAAGAACTTTCCCAAATTTTCTGGAGATAGGAAAGTATCCACAAACAAGCACATTGTCGCATTCTTTGCTTAATTCAATATCCTAGTAGTACGAGAGGAGGATGTGGCCATCAGATTATTTGTTGAGACCCTTGTTGAGGGTGTTGTTGATTCATTTCACCATTTACCTAATTCTTCTACTACAGATTGGGCCTCCATGAGAGCTTCTTTTGAAAGAACGTTTAAAACTGCTGAAGACGAGAATGCCCTATTGACGCAACTAACTTCTATCAAGAAAGAACCTTCTATCAGTATGAGGGATTTTATAGCTAAATTCAATAAGCTCATAAATCGTATCCCAATAGCTAACAGGCCTACAGTGGTAAATTTGAAAACATTCTTCATAAGCGCTATGTCGTCAGACATTAATTATGATCTAAGAAGGGTGAACCCTATAGATTTGGATGCCACACAGAGAACTATTGTAGAAATTGAAGACCATATGATCTCATCCAAGAAATGGAAAAGAGAGATACAATCTAGAGCTATTAGTAGCAATGCTACGTCATTAGATGAGATGATTCAAAAACTGTCCAATGAATTCATTGCCTTCAAGAGGCAACTTCCCAGATTTAATAATCCCTACTATCGATACTTTTAGGAGCAACCTGGGAGTAACAATGAGGGGAGGAATGCTGATGGAAAGGTGTTACAGTTGATTTCTCCACCATAGAGGCTAGCTATAGAAGATCCTCCTAAAAAAGTAAACATGTGTGTCTTCCACCTAACTACAGATCGTGATGGAGAGAGCTACCCTGATGTAGCTCATGCTTGGCAAATGCATCAGACTGATGAGTGGAATGCTGGGGTATCCGGAGCTAAACCAGATTCATAATCGCATGGAAACTCTAGAAATTTATATTTAGAGTATGAATTAGATTCAGAGCAAGAAGTAACATGTTACGCTACCATAGACGGGACCTCTTATACAGTCTTTTCCCATAGTCAAAAGGATAAAAGGCTTGCTTCAACACCTCCACTTAAAAATAACGAGGCATCTACCTCCTATTCTAAGCAGGCCAATCAAGGAGTGAGAATTCTACAACTAGGTAAGGAGCAAAGCTCTTTTGACATTATTCAATTCTGTAGAGATTCCAGAATTCATATGTCTCCTATAGACTACCTTAAGTCTAATCCCATAGAACTACAAAAGCTAGTAGATTACTGTAAAGAAGGGAATCTGGAGTTAAACCAAAATTTCATGACTACCATAGAAAATGAGTCTATAATTGCAGAACCAAATAAGAAAGGGGAACCTTCTATTTTGGCTACTTTCCCAGGCCAAAAGCCTGACCTGTTCTATGTGTCATTATATATTAATGGTTGTAAGTTAAGCAATTGCATAAGAGACTCTGGAGCCTCAGATAATGTCATGCCATCAACTGTAGCTAAAGCCCTTGGAATTACCCTCACTAAAGCCCATGGTAGATATTACTCTATGGATTCCAGGCAAGTACCCCTGGTTGGTCAAATTAAAGATGCTCAAGTGGCCCTGGCGGCACACCCCAAGAAGAAGATGTTGCTAACAATCCTTGTTGCTGATATACCTGCTAGTTACAGTTTACTGTTAAGTAGGAGTTTTTGTAGAGACCTTGGAGGGGAGATAAAGCTAGATTGGTCTCAACCTTTAATCCCAGTGGGCCATAAAAAGATTAAATTGGTCCCAGAGTAGAAAGCTAAGTTTATAGTACTAAAATCTGATGACCCTAAGGCCCAAATTTTGTATCAAACATTGGAATTTGGTAACTATATGTTGTTTACTGAAGATCACAATGAATAAATGGAACTTGGGGTAGAGGAAAATTAGTTTTCCACCAAATAAATGCCACCATAGATTTGGACTCTTGAATTTTATGGCAGTTGTGCATCATCAGGATCTAGTGCAAGTGTGGTCTTTATATCACCATATGGATTATGTGAGCCCATGGCTTATAAATTGGAGTTTGGGAACACCAACAATATTTCCAAGTATGAAGCCCTCCTATTAGGGATTATTGTTGCAAAGGAAAAGGGTGCAAAGATCTTGAGAGCTTGTGGTGAGGCTGAGCTAATCGTGCGTCAAGTCAAGAATCAATACTCTATAAAAAATCACAGATTAAAAAATTACAGAAATAGAGTATGGGATGAAATAGAGGCACTGGATGCATTCTTTATTGAATCTATGCCAAGATAATTAAACTCCAAGGTATACTCCTTGGCCGTGTCAGCTTTGCTACTCCTCCCTCACCCAGAATTCAAAGATAAGAAGTACCAAGTGGAGATTGTATATCGACCATCTGTGCCTGATAATGTAGAATATTGGAAAGTGTTTGAAGATGATCAGAATCTCCTTCTCTTTTTGGAGAGCAGCGGTGACTTCCATAAAGATGTCCCTAATAGAACTGAAAGAGACCATTAGGAAAATCAAAAGAAGGATAAGTCAGATGTCATCTAGTTACAAGGTAATATCATTCCTCCCCATTTGGTCACTCTTGAGAATCTTTTCAATAGGCATGACACCTTTGTTAAGAAGAAGAGAATCGAGAGAGGTCCTACCACTGGTGAATATGAGGGAATGAACATAGGAACTGAGAAAAATCCCAAGATGATCAACATCGGGAAATGTTGTACTGAAGAGGAAAGGAAAGAGGCCATGAAACTCTTCCTAGAATACCAAGATGTTTTCACCTGGAGTTATGAAGATTTGAAAAGTTTTATGAACGGGAAATTCAAACACTAGATTCCCTTAAAACCTGAAGTAGCTCCATTTAGATAAAAACAAAGGAATTACAACCCCTAATTTGTTGATGCCATATTCAGGGAATTCGATAAAATGCTCAAAGCAAGGATCATATACCCTATCCACCATTCTACCTGGGTAGCGAATATAGTACCTGTAAGGAAGAAGAACAGAGAAATAATAATCTGTGTTGACTTTAGAAACCTTAATCAATCTTCCTTGAAAGATAATTATGCACTTCCCAACATGGATCATCTCTTGCAAATCATGGCATCAGCCAAAATGATGTCCATGTTAGACGTCTTCTCAGGGTATAACCAGATTTAAGTTGAGAAAGTAGACCAGCATAAAATGACTTTCACTACTCCATGGGGCACCCTTTCATATCATAGAATGTCATTCATTTTAATAAAGGCCGGAGCCACCTTTGAAAGAGGTATGGACCTTTCCTTTAGTTAAATGAAGAACAAAATCATTGGTATGTATCTGGATGATCTTACTGTATTTTCTAGGAAAAGAGTAGATCACATAAAGGATTTACGAAGAGTATTGCAAAGGTGTCAAGAAGGTGGGATTTTGTTAAACCCCAAGAAGTCAGCTTTTTGTGTAACTGAAGGGAAATTTTTGGGTCACATTGTCTCCCAAGAAGGCATAAGGATTGACCTAGAAAGGGTAAGAGAAATCTAACAATTGAGTTTACCTATGAACAAAACTGGAGTGAAATCATTTTTTGGCCATGTAAACTTTCTCAGGATGTTCATTCCAGATTTTTCTAAAATCACCAAATGCATAGTGGACATGATGAAAGGAAATGTGAATTTCAAGTGGAACGACCCTGGTAAACAATCTTTCAAAAGCATAAAGAACGCCATAGCCAAAGTTCCCATGTTATGTCACCCAGATTATAAGAAAGATTTCATAATCTATTGTTACTCTTCTGAACATACTCTATCAGCCATTCTCATGCAGGAGAATGAAAAGGGAATTCAAGCTCCCATTGCTTTTATGAGCACACCTCTAAAAAAACATGAGCTGAGATACTCTCAGGCTAAAAAGAAAGCTTTCACAGTTGTAAAGGCTTTAAAGAACTTAAGATTTTACATTTTACACTCCCACTCTCTGGTGTATGTGCCTGATATTGTAGTAAAAATCATATTGAATCAACAAGATGTAGGATGTAACAACAGAGGAGCATGGGTGGCTAAAACCCAAGAATATGACATAGAGATCAAGCCCACCAAGTTGGTGAGAGGGAACGCATTATGCAAGGCGATGGCAGAAAACCAAGCAGACGAAAACCTAAAAGCTACGCACTTGGTTTTGGCAGTAAGTATGCAAGACCCTTGGTTTGAAAACATTGTGTATTTCCTGACATATGGTAAATTCCCTAAAGGGTTAACTTCAAAGCAAAGGAGAGATCTAAAACTGAAAGCCTCTAAATATGTAATTTGGGAGTATAGACTGTATAAGAGATTTATAGATGGAACTTTCCTTCAGTGTGTTGACAAACAACAACAAGAGAAGCTATTAAAGGTGTTTCATGATGAAGCTTGTGGAGGAAACTTCTCCTCATCAGTCATTGCATTCAAGATCTTGAGACAATGTTATTACTGGCCAAGAATGTTTAGAGATGCTTATCATTAGGTAGCAAAATGTGAAAAATGCAAAATGTTTTCTGGAAAGCCTTAGCTGGCAGCACTACCCTTGAGACCAGTGATAATTGAGGGTCCTTTTCAGCAGTGGGGTCTTGATTTTATTGGACCTATAAATCCCATGTCTAACACGGGTCATACCTACATAATCACTGCAACTAATTACTTCACGAAATGGGTCGAGGTGAAAGCAACCAAAAGAACTACTTCTAAAGTGGTATGTGAGTTTATCAAAGAAAACATTCTAGTAAGATTTGCTATGCCTATTAAGTTAGTTATGGATAATTACGCATACTTTTCCTCTCAAGAAATTACTAAGTTTTTCTTTGAGTATGGAATCATGATCAGTCATTCCTCTTATTACTTCCCTCAAGGGAACGGTCAAGCTGAGTCTAGCAATAAAAATTTGGTAAACATCATGAAAAAGCTTGTGGTAGATAACCAAAGAACCTAGCATAAGAAAATATATGAAGCCCTCTGGGAAGATAGAGTGACTCCCAAAAGAGCCATTGGTGTATCTCCTTTTGAACTCGTTTATGGGGTAGAAGCCAGTCTTCCATTACCATTAGAGTTAGCGACTTGAAAACTAAGAACAGCAGTGGAAGATGGCATATACCAAGATGGTTTAGAAAAGAGGATTATGTACCTAAAAAAACTGGAAGAAGAAAGGGAAAAAATGGTTGATCATATCACATGACACCAAATGCGTGTGAAGAACTTTTTTAACAAAAAGAGCAGACTCCATAAATTTATGGAGGGAGACATGGTGTTGTTATGGGACAAGCATGGGGAACCCAAAGGCATGCACGGAAAATTAAAAACACTGTGGAAAGGACCTTTCAAGATCCATCAATCATTTGAGAAGAATTCTTTTAAATTGACATATCTAGATGGTGAGGCACTACTCCTGAAGTATAATGGTCAGGATTTGAAACTCTATCAGATCTAAATTGAAAACATGTAACCCATGTATTGTACAATAGTTACGTTTAGTTCCTTTTTTTGTTTTCCTAGTTAGGTTTCCTTTCTGCTAAAGTATTTATTTTGAGCATTGGTGGGAAATTGATTTTGAGCTTCACCCTGGCGGAAAATCACCTGCAGAGTGCATTTTTCATAATTAACAGACCTAAGAGTATCAAATGTCAATAAAGGTTGAAAATGAGAAATTTGGGAATAAGAAAGCTTTGGGAATTTAGATCAAACCTATTTCAAGCAAAGGGAATGATTGAGTGAGGAAAAATTTAATGTGTAAGCTTATAGGCGGAAAAGTGGAAAATAGCTTCTCCACTACTCCAACAAGCAGGTTTCAACCTGTGGAGTGCGTTTTCTACCAAACCTTTAAAATGAAGGGATTTTGAGGAAGAATCTATCTCATAAGGAATCCAAGACATAAAGAAGGCCGATCAAATCAACACATGTCATTTTGGCACCCCGACAGGCCAAATTTCTCTTTTGGCTGATTTTTGAACAAAGAGCACTCCAAAAGCATTTTTCTGCCCAAAGGAGAAGTGGAAAATTAATTTTCCGCTACCTCAAGAAAGTTACCATTATGGTTACTAAAGTGAAAAGATATTTCTCAATGGCCCATAAGAGAAAATTAATTAATCCAAATAAATCTGTTTTACTTCATAACGGACTTTTTCATTAATGTCTAGGTATTTTCATTTGTGTAGCACAGGAAGTCAGTTGTTAAATGGTAAGAATTCAAAAGATATAAAACTAGTTGAAGGTTGTGAACAGAAGCTACCATTTGTTCACCAAATTGTTTGAATTTGAAGCCTCTGATATTAGTTATACTTTGCCCCTGTATTCTTAAGAGATTTTCCTAATCCCTGAATCAAATCATTCAAAGCATGGCTTACAGATTTATGAGATTCAACGGAATGAATGGCATCACCTCCAACTGGCATAAGATCTCGGACACTTCATTGAAGTTCTTTGATATACAAAACTTCCAAAATAGATTGAAGGTGGATCAAATGCATCCTATTACTAAGAAGCTTAAGGATAGCAGGTTAGCCGAAGCTGGCAGTTTTCCTATAGCAGTTCAAGCTCCTGATCTGGTTCGAGAATGTATTGCTCGATACAACCCAGACACCAAGCAAATTCTTCTGCATGACAACATGGTGCTTCTCTCTATTGATAGAGAGTCCATCTAGAATTCTCTTTGTATCCTAGAACAAGTAGAGTATTCAAAAATGACTTACAGTCAGGCGGTTTCTGAATATACAGCAAAGAGGACAATGTAGAAGAAGGAGATCATGAAGTCATGGTTTCAAGAACCAAAAAGTGCCAAGGGAAAGTTGTCCAAAACATTATATGGTACAAACCTAAAGACAGAGATTGTGGATATTCTGGTATTACTTCACATAGTCAGAGGTGAGAGTGATAGCCTTAATTTTCTCGAACAACATTTCTTCCTAGTTCTGGTAATCTGCTACCAACATCACATCATTGATTGGGCCCTTATGGTAAGTGAGAACCTCTTAGATTCCCTAAATAGAGCTAAGCATCAAGATGAGTTCTACATGTCCTCAGTTATTTTGTATAGTCTGGCTACAATTCAAATTTGGCCAAGGCTTCCTAGGTTAGAGGAATTTCCAGAAGATGTAAAGAGATATGAATTTTTCCCTTGTTTACAACTACATAACAGCTATGTTGATTATCTCAGAGTTAATGATGCATTTACAATGAGACTTTGTAGGGAACTACAAGGTTTTCTAGAGAGGATATTTTCCCCTAAAGCCATGGCTTTTATCAACCAATTTAGATGCTATTTTATTCAATTCAGAGATTTCTCATACCTTCATCTTGTAGGTTTTGATTACTTCCCTTTGAAGCTGCCCAGGTATCCTACCGACATGATTGTGCTGATCGAGGTGATGAGGCAAGAACTCCAAGTGAATTTAATATGTGTTGATGCTAGGAATAAGGGCTATAACTTCCCCATGACTGTTAGAGCTTACAGTTGTGCATCATGGTCGAAGGCAAAGAATGTTCTAAAGACATTCTCAAAGAGGTTTTCTTTGGAAACCTATGATGTCCTAAGGCCACAGTACAATCTAGTGAATTATGCCAGAGATGTCTTGCAAATGATTCATGCTATTCATCATGTCGATGATATTGAAGACTACTGGGCCAATTTTAAAGATGATTTGGAGAGTAGGGAGAGGTTCTACACCTGTTTAACTATTGAACAAATCAAAAAGTTCAAAGTTAACATTGCAGTGGAGGGGCTAGAAGATGATGGCAACCACATGTACGATAATACATATCTTGAGAAGATAAAGTTCACTCCCATCATTTCTGAGCCCATGCTAGATCAAGCCATCAATGACTTACAGACTCTAATGGGTGGCATTTTCAAAATGACAATGGGTTGAATGGACTACAGGCCGAAGGAAGAGGTCAAAAAGGAAGCCTCCCACTCAGCAAACCTTGATAAAGGATACTTCTAGTGCTACAGCAACTTCATCTGCAATGATTCCAACCATTGCTAAAGGATCAACACAACTAGTGGGAGGAGGTGATGAACCTCCTAAGAAGGCAATCTCATTAGAGAAGACTTGTGGAGAGGGCCCTCTTCCAGATATTGGAGCAACTAAAGAAGCAGTCTCTACAGACCCAGTCAAATCTACAATTGAGCTCACTAAAGTTGTAGAGCCTGAGTGGCCAATTAAAGCTATTTCTATGGATACCCAAGTTGGGACCTCTACCCAAGAGACTCCAAGGTGATGATCCCCTATTATAGTTGAAGAAGGAGAGGATAGCTCCAATACCTCCACTACAGAATCAGATAAAGAGGTCAGGAATCAACGGGAGGTTTCTCAAGTTGTCAAACTAATCTCCTCTTCCCCTACTTCAATGAACCCATTTACTTCCAGACTGAAAGCTACTCCCCCAGTCATAAGGAAGTTGTTTATTGAGGAGTTGGTTTTTGCCAACAAAGTTACCAACGTAGAGTCATGGATAGAAAATACTCTAGAATGAAAGAGGAAGAGGGCGGAAGAATGAAATTCCAGCAAAGACACTCTGTCACAGGCCCTTCAACCCAAAGCCACTATGAGCAAGTAGAAGAGAGTAAAGATGATGTCTACTCTAGATCATAATCCTGAGACTAGGCACTTCACTATGGAAGTGGCCAAGCCAACTCAAGAAGGTAGATTTGAAGATATGATTTCTTCAAAGTTTCAGTTGCAGTCATTTGATATGGGGTTGGCTCGTCATGACACCAAGGTGGACTAGTGGAAATATACTAATGTGGTGATAAAGGAAGAGCTTAAGGAGCTCAGGACTGCCAAGGTTCAACTTAAGGTATAAGTGGCTGAGATAACCAACTTCATCAGATAGCTCCTCACTCTGATTGCAAGCATTCCCAACACCCAAACCACCTTTGATCCCAGTGCTACGGAAAACCAAGCCATCATAGCTAAGCTGCAAGAGGATTAGCATTTCAGATAGATTGGAAAAATATGGATCGAGAGGCTAGAGTCTGAAGGATTAGCAATTATAGAGCAATTGGGTAATGCTCTTCTAAGGCTGGAAGTTAAGAGCGATAACATTGGTAAAAATCTGCATACTCTCACAGAAGAAAGGGTGAGGTGTTAGGAATGCATAGTGATGTTGCATGTGGCAGTAAAGATGAAGACTAAGGAGGCACTAAAGGCTAAGATTTTACAAAAGGGAGATGATCCTTTCATCGAATGGATTCAAAGTATGGAGTTTAAGATCGAGATGATCATCCAAGCAGAGGCTGGATTGCAACAGATAGATGTCAAGGTCAAGGAAGAGTAGAACAAAGATTTTAAACTCCTCATGGGGCTTCATGCAGAATCACAAACAAGTGGTCAAGGAAAATAACTTATCAGAGTTACCAACTTGCAGAAGTCATTCTCTGATTATCTGCATAATCTGGCAGACCAGTCTTCTTCTCATTTAGATAAGGTCCCACAACTCCAGCAATTGAGTGGATGTATCTTCAGGGCTATGGAAGAGCTGAAAGATCATACAGATGCAATCAAGACTCTGGCCAAGGAACATTCCAAGTTGCTCATCTAATATACCAACATCCACGTCAACAAGAATGAAGAGCTCATCCAAGTCATCACTGGTGTCACAGCTTATAGGGCCAGATTAGACAAGGGGAAGAAAATTGATGCTTAGCTAGATTCCCTCTTGTACTATTTTTGATAATATTGTAATGGATAAACCTTTGGTTATCATTTCTGGTTGGGGAAGTTGAACCTTTTCGGTTCCCCCTTTTTGTAACAGTCCAATCTGGGACTCTATATCTATTATTTCCAAAATCAATACAAAGGTCGGCTGAATTTTGGTGTGAAAGATAACATTTTGCTGACTCAAATTTGTATGTCTGAATACCATTGTTTTATCTATTCCATTGCATTGCATTTATCTTTTTGTTGAATTTGAATGTTTCTTTGAAGTTAGGTTTACAATCTGTATTCAAACTAGAGTTCTGTATTATGATTTGATACAATCAGCTAAGGGGAAAAACTATTATTATATTAAGTTTGGGAAACATTCCTATGATATAGATTGATTCATTTTCATTTCATTATTAGTCTTTAGTCTTTCATCTGCATTTTTAGTAGAAGTTCATGCATTACCAATTTTGGGAGTTAATCTGATTGATGAAATCTTAGAGTTGGCTAGATTTAGAGTTGAATTCATCACACCTAAGATATTTCTTGTCTGGGTTTAACTTGATTTACCTCTTATGTTCTCGGGTCAAGATCATACCCCTGTTAGATTAGGAAAGATCAAAATTCACTGAAAATCATTCATATAAGGGAGCTGTACCTTTAAATTTAGAGGGAAATTAGTATGTAATTATAATTTCCCAACTATTGTATTCAATAATTTCTTCATATTTGGGCATCTTAGAGTTATAACAAAGAAGAACAATCTATTTACCAACACTCCTGAGACAATTGAAAATGAAAAGTTATCTTCTATTACTTGCTGGACTACAAAATCATCAATTTCATTGACCCTTGTTATGGCATTAGACTTCTTATTTATACATATAGTTTGACCTAAAACTAACCTAATATAATTGTACACTCAATAGATAGAATACATTATCTTGTGGCTCATACTACCTACACCCCTTACAATCACCTCGAAAAGTGTAGAGGTCTGACAAGGAAAAGGAAGAAGCAAAGAAGAGAAAACTGGAAGAATCGGCATAGAGAAGAGTGTTGGGGTATTTATAGAATAAATTTGACTGTCCTGATATACAAGGCTACATGCCTCATAAATGAAAATTATGGCTCACTATCTTCGATGCACATCAGGAAGTTAATGTAGGAGCGGCACCTTGGGAGAATCATTTATCAGAGCCATCCTTCTATCTAACATGCCTTATTAGGATCACTTACCTGTTGACCCCTTATTAGCTTCTTGATAGTGATCGGTCAGCTCTGGGGAACCTAGATGCAGATCAATGAGAATGAATAAAAAACTTTGGACCCAAAATTTTGGAGTCCGGGAGCTTACGCTCAAAGAATAATGAATTTACAAAATTGCACCCTGTTGGTAAAAATATTCAGATTCTGGAGAAATCTATTGTTCCTTGTTTTGCTTGAAGGCCTCCCAAATTTGGCCAATTCCATCCTCATCTACGTCCTTGATGCAGTCCCATCAATCCCTGATGACCCTAAATTTTTTGTCAATATCTCTGGCCCCTTCCCTAAATTTTGTAGCCACTTTTTCTTTGTCATGAGCCCGGAGCATCATCTTGGATAATCTAGACATTTTCCCTCCATCAAAGTCTCTGGCAGACTGGTACCGGGACTCCATCAGCTCATCAAATTTTCTCATTACAAAATCTTTCGGGGCATAGGTCCCGGTAGTGCAGGGATCGACTTGCAAAGCCCTTGTAACAAATGTTGTGCATAAATCCAAAAAAAATTGGACTCCCAGGATTTTGTTCTTTAGAGCTGCTACCAGTTGCTTGCTTGCTTCAATCTTAAGGCCAAGTCTGGAGTGCTGGCTCGAAGGAATCCAAAGTTCTATTCTCCCAAAATTCCTATCTTTGTAATGGCTTCCTCCCTGAAGTTCATTATCTCTTCTAGTTCGGACCTCCCCTCCTCATATTTCTCTATATCTTTCTCCCACAGGAAAACAACATCATTCACCCAACCCACAAGTTTGTTGGCCTAATAAAGGTCCGAGAGTGTCGCTACCAGGAATTTCCTTACGACTTTGATTTTCTTAGCAATCCACCCATTCACAGTCTGTGCCTTCTTCTTCATGGCCCTTAGAGCATCCACGTCACCCTGTGGGAGCGGTGTTCTAGAGGTGGAGGCTTGCAGATTAATCTCAGCCAATGGTTGTGTCAGTTCCATGAGAAGCCCAAGGATATTTTAATTCTTTTCTCTTTCCTCCTTTAGCTTCTGTGCCTATTTGTCATACCAGGCCTCAACCACCTAGGTAGCTTCTTTCAACAGGTCCAATTTGCCCTATTTGTCTCTCCTCCCCAGAGGAACTTTTGTGACTGTATAATCTTCAACCCTTATGGCTTTTGTATCTGCATATAAGGGAGGCGTTGCAACCATTGTGACTATAATTCCTCCCAGAATGGTCTAGAGGGAATGGATGTTCTGGGCCTTCTTAGGCTTCTTATGATGACATGTAACTGATTGAATGTTTGATAATGTTAAGTTGAAGATGATGCGAGACATTAAATTAGTTAATGGTTTGTATTGTCATTGATGTCAACTTGATATCATCTATATGATCATATACATAATGCCAAAGACTTCAGAGAATCAATGGAACAATGATTATTCTTTTAGCAATGCATAAAATTCAAGTATTCACTAAGTGATAGACAACACCGACGGAGTGCACACCATCGGTAAAGGAAGACAAAAAGTCAGAGTGATACCCAACAAGCAGAAGACAATATTTCTCGATGAAGCAGAATCACAAGTTGCCCGATGAGAAAAATCCAATGATGCCCGACGGACGGAGATCCCAAAGCTAACTGGAGTTACACCAATGGAATTGGCAGTTGTTACCGATGATGAACTACATAATTGACTGACAGAATAGAGAGTTTAGAAAATGAAAAAATATCTAGCTGGCAGAGCTTAAGAATATAATTAATTAGTTGTTTTATTTGTTTTATTTGACCACAGTTAAGTAATTGATTTAAAGAAGATTTATATAGTTGGCAAGAAGATAACTACGAGATAAATCAGGAGTTAAAGCTGGAAATCAAATTGGCTGGATTGTTTTTTATGCCAAGAATCATGAATTAAGGAGTATCATGTCTATATAAGAGACAAGCATAATTCATTTCCACAAGAATTTAGATACACGAAAGGGGAGTGAATAGAAAGAGCATGCTGAAGAGAAACTGGTGAAGGATAAACTTCATGTAGTCCTTGTTAGAGTATTATTACCTTACGCTTATTAATTAAATCATATTGATTCAATTATATAAGTTCCTATTACTCTAGTTGCTTAAGCTTCACTTAGGTGCATTATTAATTAATTCTTAATTAACAATGTGCAGCCTAGTTTTCTCCTTTAGGGTTTCTATCTCACCTTTTATAAGGTTGAGCTTTGTACTTTTTCATTAATTCAGATGATATTTTTGCTCTCACATTTTGAGTAACTTCTGAGTTCTTCTTTTTCCATTTTGTTGTTTCATTCTTGTGACAGGTTTTTTGCATGCAGCTAGATCTTGGAGTTGAATCTGATATTTCATCAGTTTCTACATGGTATCAGAGCCTTGCTGCTGCAGCTTGTTCAAGTTTTTTTGGAGCTGTGGATCAAGCCCTCTCTTTCTGAGGTTTTCTAGTGTTTTCTATATTGGATCTGCAAGGTTGCAATTTTTGAGAGTTATTTAAGCCAAAACGGACTCCACCATTGCGTTTAGAAGGCCTGGGAGAGTTGAAAAATATATAAATTTTGACTATTTTGGCCTCTGTGACTACAGGGAAAAATTTTTGGCCTATTAGGGCCGTACGGGCTCGAAAAGCAAAAAAAAAATTTGAAAATTTTCAAAAAATGTGCCTTTTTCAGCATTTTTGGGCGCTGCCAGCTCACGCCGCCCGCGCGCCATTGCTGGCTAGCGCGTAGCCCAGTGGCCACCGCGCCGCCACCCGGGCCCACCGCCGCCCACCGGTCGCTCGGCCGCCACCCGAGCCTGGCCCACCCGCCGCCATCCCCCGCCCGGCTGCCTCCACCTCAGGCATCACTGCCCAGCCGCCACCGGCCTGCAACACTGCATAGTGCTGATGTCACCTGTGACATCAGCCACCGGCAATTTTTTTCCGGCGGGTATTTTTCAAAAGTTTTTGGCAATTTTATTTTTTCCGGTAGTCGGAAAAAAATTTCAGTGAATGTGACGGCCGTCAAATTTAAACCCACAAATAGCTGACGAGCATTTGGCCATCAAATTTATTCACATGACTGGTTTTTTCCAATGAGCATATTTTTGGAGGTACCTGTGGTTTTTCCCATATCTTGGGCATACGGCGTCCTTTTTCAGAAAATGAAATATCATCATAAAGGTGTTTCTGAGACGGACGCAATGATGCTAGTTTTGTTCACTGATTTGACCGTTTGAGTTCCTATTTTCAGTGTTGAAGTTGAGGCTTCATTTTCCTTCCACTCTGCTTCCGGTGTTTAGGTTTTTCTCTCAGTTTTTCTGTGCTTTCAGTAGTTGATTATTTGTGGTGCACAGGGGATAGGATTATACATTGTGGGGGGGTGCATTTTCCTTTCTACAATTTCCTTCAGAAAGACCCTTCTACTTCTGTCTTATTCTTCTTCCAATGTCAGGCCCCTCTGTGGTCCAACTGACACCTCACAACTACCACACATGGAAGCCACACATGACTAGACTCCTCATGTCATGAGGTTTATGGTCCTGCATGGATGCGGTTCAACATGTCCTTCAGAGGCCTTATGAGGCACTTATGCACAGAAACAGGATGGATGAGGCAATGGGCCTCATTTCCATGAACATTTTAGATGGGTTGTTGTTCCACCTGGATGGTTTGACTACACCCAGGGATATGTGGGACAAGTTCTCCACCTTGTTTGGCACTATGGATCAGTTCAAGATTCTCCAGATAGATGCAGAGTTCACCTCCTTGGCACCTGACTCATTCACCAGCATTGAGGACTTCTTGATGAAGTTCAAGTCTCTTCGATCTATTCTACAAGTTGCTGGAAAGATGAAGTCAGATGATGAGTGTATCTTCTTGATACTCTCCAAGCTTCGTGGTCGTTATCAGATTTTCACTTCTACCTTCTACTCCACTATGGATGCACTGGGTGCACGACATGTTATGCCCTCTTTTGAGACCTTCTGTGACAGGTTAACTCGTGTGCAGTCCAAGCTCAGTCAGATGGATTCTCTTACAAGTTCACAGTCACAGGCATTGCTTGCCAAGTCATCTCAGGATACACAAAAGCCGAAGTCAAAGCAGATATCTGATTCACCTTCTCAGCACTCTTCTGGCCCACCATCTTCTTCTAAGAAGGAGAAATAGAAGACTCAGAACCCCACTTGTTTGTATTTTCAGAAGGGGCCCCATGATGAGTCCCAGTGTTTTCAGAAGAGATTCGATGGCTATGAGAAATAGATTGCAGATTTGTAAGCTCTCCTTCAGAAGAGCACTATTTCCTCTCCATCCTCTTCCACCTCACAGGGGTCTGCCTTTCAGTCTTTTGCCTCTTCTTCGACATCTGGATAGGATTTTGGATAGGGTCATGCATTACGGGCATCTGTTGCATCCCCTTCACAGGTCCCTTGGATACTGGATTCAGGTGCTTCTCACCATATGGCATCTTCTCAGGATTTGTTCTCTTCTTTTGAGACTTCTCCTATTCCTCATATTCTCATGGGGAATAACACTACAGACAGTCTGTGGGACAGGTTCGGTCAACATTCAGGATGGCACATTCAATGATGTATTGTATGTTCCATCTCTCTCTGCAAACCTTCTCTCGATTTATCAGATTACATGCAGTGGGTCAGTGAAGACACTTGAGTTCACAGCCGATTCAGCCTTCATCAGGGATAGTGTGACAGGAGGCATTATTTCTATAGGGATAGTTTATCATTCCACCTATCTCTACATCTTTTCTCACTTTGGTCCACCATCTCCATTGTTGGAGCACAGCTCTCCCCTTTCGAGAGAGCATCCTTAGGTGCAGTCAGGTCACTTGAACCTTTGTATTGTTCCTAAGACTGGTGTTGTGACTGCCACACCACATCCTGAGGCGTACTGTTCTCTTTAGCAGGATTCTTCTTCAGCACTGCATGACCCTCCAGCTCCTTTCATCGAGCCACCAGGTGCGGTTGTTGAGGACTCTCTAGAGGACATTCATCTCCTCTTTGATGACAGTGTCAGCACACGTGTCATACCATTTACATTGGGGATTCCCTTTCAGGATCCTCATGTCTACTCCTTTGAGCATCATCTCGGCCTTCCAGTGACACCTCATCTTTTGAGGTCCCCTCTTCAGTGCCCACTTCCTCTCACTCCTTTGCTTTGGAGTCATGGTGGTTTGTTCATTGATCCAGGGGTTCTTTCATTTTGGGGGGGCTTTGGAGCCTTGACCCTCTCTCATGGGGGGGTTGGAAGCATGCATTGTACTACTGGATTTGAGAGAGTCTCTTGAAGTCATTCCTTTTGTCTTTGCTTTCTTGTATATCTCTTTTTGGAGAGGAGTTTTTCCCACTAGGTTTTCTCCTTTGTCTCCGGTTTACAGAGATTTCCTTGTACTGGGTACCTGATCAGGCCTTGTTGCCGGGACCCATTTCTTTCTTTCATAGTTTTGCTAGGTCAGCTTTCTCCCTGCGTTCAGCTT
>MU225869.1:1316798-1328883 GCA_018584345.1 Thuja plicata | reverse complement strand
AGCAAGATTTGCCTAAAGCCTATTGACAGTCTAAGAAGGAGGCTGATTCAAGGATGGTAGAAAAATAGATGCCAGATACTAAGTGACAACCTATATGTATAAAATCCTCTAACAAGGTTGCACTTAACAATGTGTTTGTAACCTTTAACAGGGTTGGGTCCTAATAGGGCTCACTTCAGAACAGTGAAAATTTTGGGTACCGGTCCCAGTGGTTTTTTCCCTTAATAGGGTTTCCACGTTAAAATCCATATGTTATGTGTGTATGGTTTATTACTTTATTATTTTACATTTCACATATGCATTTCTGGATTTATTGGTATACTCTGCATATTTACTGACTATCGGTAAATAAGTTTTACTACTTATCGGTTATCAAGGAGAATAAGGATAGAGAAGGTAAACCGACAGACAGTTAATTATTTCAAGTATTTCAAGGCATGCATCTTGTAGGGACTTAATAATCTGAGGTGCATTGATTGGTGGATTAAAGGTTAAAGGATAAATTTTTGAGGCCACTAATTCACCCTCCCTCTCAATTATTACTAACATCTTAGCCTCTTGGTTTTGGGCCATCATTTTAGCCAAGGAGAGGGGATCACTTGTTATCATCAGGGCCTTTCTCTTTCAGGTTTCCACAGCCATTACGGCGGCTGGGGCGGTATTACTTCTAAGTCTTGGGCATTGGGGCCTTATTCAGGGTCATGTGGTGTTTCCTTGGTATCCATAGTCATATCAGACTCCTTTTCTTGCTCCCTAGGATTTCTTGTATCTTCCACCTCGGTGGCATCTACATTTTCATCTCTTAGATTTCTCATTTCTCCAACATTTGTGCTCTCAGTATCCACATTTCTGGGGTTATCCCCCTCATCTTTTTGCTATTGTTCTTCTTTAGCATCATCTGTAGGGACATTCTCTTTCATGGAAACATCTTTTGGAGAGGCCAAAGGTTTCTATCCTAGATCTAACTATTGGGCCACAGAGACACCCTCACCAAATGTTGCACTCCAGGGCCTTTGATCACCCAGAGTAACTAGAGGCATTTGGAGTGTGACAACTAGGGATATGGTTTCTCCTAAAGGTCTGGGTTCCCTAGCTGTTGTCAACTTCTCATCTTGTATTTTCCTTAGTTCTATCTCAGTCCCCCGGACTAGTGTTTCTTCCACATCTTGTGGACTTTCTTGTGCTTCTTCTTGCTCCTGCTCTTTTTCTTTTTGTTGTAACTCTTTTTTTGGGGCCACTTCTTCTTTCCCATCTATCTCCTCCACTGCCCTCACCACATCTCCCTGTAAGTTCACCAAATATTTCATCTGGAACAGGTCATCAAAATCATCGTGGGGAGGGAGATCGCCAGAGGATCCTCTGGCTCTGGAGAAGAAGGGATGAGTTCTACTTGGGGAAATTTTGGCATCACGGGACATACATCTGTGCTTGGGGGATGATCCACCCTTTTCTTCTTTCTTCTTATCTATAGAGGAGCCTCAGCATCTAGAATAGTTTCAGATTCCTCCTCAGCCTCCATTTGCCAGCTCATAAGTGCTGCTAGTGAAGGGGATCCTACTAGGAGGGTAGATCCCATCAGAGTAACTAGAAGATCATGGGATAGTTGGGCGCTTAATGTTTAACTCAGTTGGTGGGATTTTTCCATCTGAATGTGAACTTACTCCAAAATGGGGAGAGAATCCAGGGGTGGAACCTGGGCTGGGGTGCTCTCTTTCTCTTTCCCCTTATCTTTACTTGGCCCTGTAGCTCCAGAGGAAAAAGTAGACCACTGAAAAATTGAACCCCAGTAGGTGCTCTTCTTGCATACCTGTACAAAATAATCATGGCTATGTTGTATGACACTATGGATGACATCCTTAATTGTCAAAATCTCTAGGGTGTCCCAATCCACCATAGGGAGATCCATCCTATCGATCCCTTGTGCCTTGTATGTTGGGTCCTCCAGAGGCCCACTATCTAAAAAATCTTTCAGAAAGGTCCAAAGGACAAGGCTCTTCATCATCCCTTTAGAGATCCTTGAGTGCTTCCGACCCCAAAGGTCAAAATCATCCTGTAAATCTGCCCAAAAATCCTCAATGTGAGGCTTATGTGGTGTGGATGCCTAGGGAAATGTTGTACTTATCTTGCCGAGCGGGTCAAAATTGTTCCTTTCCAGGTGGAACTAGGCTAGTCCCAGACTCTTCAACTCATTATCAGCTTCCTTAGCCATTGGAAGACTACAAGAATAGTTCCCACAAGTGATTGGGAATAGGATGGAGGTAACCTTCTTTAATGAAAATAATGCGTGAAGTTCCAGGATCTGTCTACAGAACTCCAAAAGAATAATCCTATTCCCATAATGCTTGGGAAGTAGGTAGGGCTTTCCAGAGAACCTAGTCACCCAAATGTAAGAATGTTTCTAGAACTAAATGAAATAATTGTCGTAAGAATTTACCAAGGTCATTGCTTCCTTGGAAAACCATTACCCAGAATCCTGAGTAAGTGTCAAGATGTTGTGGTAAATGAAAGTGTCATTTACCCAAAATAATTTGGGGAAGCTGGCTTCCCATTCGATCTAGGGATAATGTTCCCACAGAATATATTGGTCCGGCCCATTCCCAAGAATGTCGACTGTCTACAAACCCCAGAGAACAAGTCTCTATTGTTCTATTGCCCATAATACATATGAAGTCATGTGGAACTTTGATGTCCGGCTAAAATTTTTCAGTTGGAAATCCACATGGTTGGCGATAATAGTCACCCAGTCAAAGGTCTATCCGTGAGTGGTGATGCAGTATAAGAAATAACATGTCCATGCTTAAAAGTCCCTAACATGTGGTTCCCTAAAGAACCTACACAAAAATATGATCCTCGCCTGTACACATTCCTTGAAATCTCCACGGGGGATCTCCAGCTTCATTTTCTTGTAGTCCCTCCTCAGGGACTTCAACCTATGAGAATTGAGATGCTGGCGAGAAAGCTAGGGAACATTCTCAAACTCCTTCAATGATGTAGACCGAGAGATGATAGTAGCATTTCTAAACTAGGGTATCCCCATTCTTGAAGCAAAGGTAGCAGCATCAAGAGCTACAATGGTTGTAGGGTAATTCATTGGTAGGGAAGCAGCAAGCAAAACCACCCAGGTGGGTGTGTTGTAGTGCTTCACCAAGTGGAGAATCATTTTTGGTGCCTACACCAAGTAGGGGAAACAAGAAGATTTGATAATGCTTGAGGTGGCCACATTCTTTTTCATGTCATCCCTGACAAATCGCTATTGATACATTGTTTGGACAAGGCCCTGTATTTCTTCCCATGGTCTAGCCTTTGTGTCGGTAATATCATGAAGTTTGGAATCCACTTTGGATCCCACAAGGACACCCTCCCTTGGGTATTTGGATGTCAATAGGAGCTTGGCCAGCATTTTCTCTACCTTTTTCTTAGTGGCCGCCCGAGTGGAGGTAGTCAAAATTTCTAGACTTCCAGGAGGAGTTGTTACTTCAAACATTATTTGATGGATAATCTACAACCTGCAAGACTGGACAACCGTTAATACATGTGATAAAACATAAAGCAATTTTATGGACTCCAGAGAGTTCACCACCATTTTCCACCTGTTGTCAAAAGATGTTAGCCCACATCAAATCCCAAAAATATAACAATTAACAACTTACTAAGAATTTGATCGACACCTGGAGGTTTCGCGGGTACTGGTCTATGCGATAAATAGGATGAAGGCCCAGGGACTTCTCAGCACCTGGAGCCCAGAGAAACTAGTCATTATCAAACTGACCAGGTAGTGAGATGTACTGGGATGATGTGGATTGTCACATGGTCATGTAATAAACAATGTAATGACATTAATGGTGACAGATGTCTAGACACGGATGAATTAAATGCTAGATGGGATGGTTTTGAATACTCACACATGGGGAGTTTAATCCCACCATCAATGATGAAGTGATGAAGGAGAGGGAAAACCATCATAGCTCAACTAGGCAAGGTGCTGAGTTTGAACCAGGCAGACACCAAGTGGGAAAGCTTAAAACTTAGGGTATACAAAGCGGAGAGCGCGGCGAGCTTGCCATAGGAAGGGTCAGACATGACAATGTACAAACCAACATATAGACCCAATTTACATGGGAAGCTAAAGAATGGAAAAATTTATAGGAAATGACCCTATCCTATAGAATTTTTACAATTTACAGAGAAATTATGACAATTTACACAGAAATTACAACTACTTATAGAACTTACAAGAATTTACACTATTTACAAGAAAATATCATGCAAGGAAGGTGGACAACCCTCCTACAGAGCCATCCCACCAATGGGAGGTGACGACAAACCAAAAAAAATAGAAAACAACCAACGAAAAGGAAAATAAGAACAGAAAGAACAAAGCAAAACAAAAGAAAATAGGAAGAAGATGAAGGGCCTACCTCAAAACCAGGAAATGCGGGAGGAGGAGCATGGGAGGTGCCCTACAAAATAGGAAGCCTCATGGACCATGAACATCAAAATCCTTGTAGGAAAGCCAAAAGTGCGCACAAGCTCGAATGCCAACTTCACTGCTAAACACTATTAAACCTCCCAAAGCAAATCGCACTTAGCACAAACTTGCTCTTAATTGCTCTTAATTCACTCTAGGTAATTTTTTCATGGTAAATGTTAAAATAACAAGTGAAACTCCATTTATACCCTTAGGATGAAACGTATTTCTTCCTTCCACAAGTCCCAAAACAAAGAAAACCTCCAGACTCTGGGCCTGGGGATCCCATGCAACCACACCCTCTAACAAAAGAGGAAGTAACGGAAAAGAATCTCAGATTCTAGAATCTGGCTGGCACAAAGAAACAAAAACACTATGGGACCAGGTCCCAGAGGAAGAGGAACCAAAAAAAGGAAAAGAAAATAGTGACCCCGCAGAGGCAGAGTCCAGAAGGAAACAAGGGGAAAAAGGAACAAAGGCAAAACCAAAATGGGGACCCAATATTTTTCCAACAAAACGTAGGGATGGGTATGTAGGGCATAAAAAATGGTGACTCATTGGGATGAAGTCCTGAGCACATTTGAGAACTACAGAATCTCTGGTTAGAAAAATCAGAACTCACCTTTACCTGGAGCATTCTACTTGGAAGGCGTGAGGTTTTTGAGAAAATCTGACTCATCATTGATTCAATCCCTCAATATTTTATCAGTCATGAAGTGTGTGCTTTAGAAGAAAATCAAGTTGATGACTTCTGGGAGAAGCAGAGAGAGGGAACTAAGTACATAAGACCAAAATCACAATATCTTGCATGATCCCTTGGATACCAAAATTCTCTATTCTCCTATTTTCTTTCTTTTCTTTTGAAGATGGTGAAGGCGGTACTTCTTTCACCGTGAACCTTAAGCTTAGCTAATTTTTATGGCGGTACTTCTTTCACCTTGCCATCCATTTTAATTTTCTGAATAGGAGAGACATTTTGGATCTAGGATATTTTTTATTTCAGACTTGGCCAATAACTAGTGCAACCAATCTGCTCTCAAGGACCATACGATTACTTTCTTCTTAGATTTTATGTTAACTGATGTCAAGACTTTCAGAATAGGAATCTAATGAAGATTACCCATAACCTTTTACCATATGCACAAAACAACCTCAGAGTGCACACAAATTCAACCCTGCTAATAATAGATTCTAGACTAACCCAAAATACACAAGGCACCAATTCTAGGGACTAGATGTCATGCGTACCATACCTGTCTACAAGAAGAGGGAAACATGTCAAGAACCCAAAAAATGAGACAAAGAAAAAAGAAACCAAAGAAAAAACACAACAAAGAAAGGAAAGAAGACAGCCCTAGAGGACCGCAGACAACTATTTACAAGGGCAAGGTCCTCCCAAGGAGCGTCGGGAAAAGATATTTAGAAGCATGAAGATATTTACATATAATACAACTTTGGAAAAACTTACCTTCTGCCTCATTTGAAGTAGTGTTTGAGAAACTATCCATTGACGGGAAATGGGATGGCTTCTCCGGTCATGGTACTAAGGTGATAGGTATTTTCCCCACAGATCTATGAGATTAGGTAAGGTCTGAGCCAGAGCCTTTGAAATTTGGTGTGCTTTCCTTTCTTTTCTCAAACCTTGTCCTACAGAAGGACTAGGTCTGAAACCTAAAAGGCTTTGTATTGGGCTCTCTTGTCAAACCATCGCTTGATGACTGCTTGATGACATGCAAAATTTTCTAGTGTTGTGTCTCTTTGTTCCTCCATTTTAACCAGGTTCAAAAGCTGAACCTCCACAATGTTGTCCTGAGCGTTAAATTCCTGTATGAATTGTAAAACCAGGATTTGTAAGTTGATAGGGAACATAGGATTCTAGCCATAAACAAGGTGAAATGGGGAAGTCCCTAGGGCTTCCTTGATTCTGATACAATCTTCGTAGAGGGTGAACCTAAGCTTTTGGTGCCAGTCCCGGGGATTCTATTCTAGCAAATGTTTGATCACCTCCAGCAGATTTTTATTGGTAGACTTAGTCACACCATTACCCTGGGGACAATATTTGTTGGAGAAATTCAATGTGATCTTTCTCTCATAGCTCCATTCCAATAAGTGCAATGAATAAAATTCTGGACCATTGTCACACACTATAGCAAAGGGCATTCCAAATCTGGTGACTATGTTTTCTTCCAAGAATTCGTTAACTACATCCGCTGTATTATTCTTGCATGGGATTGCCTCAGACCACCGGGTACATTAATCGGTCATGGTCAAGATATAATGGTAGTTGGCAGATGATTTGGGGTTTATTTCACCAATAAAATCAAACAGCCACTAGGAAAAGGGTCAAACTTCAAAGACCGGATGCAAAGACATAGCCAGGTTCTGCTCACGATGGTCTGCGGTTTGGCAAGTGTGGCACTTCCTCACGTGAGTGTAGATGTCTTTGAACATGAAGGATCAATAGTATCTAGCTTAGAGAATCTGGTGGG
Source organism: Thuja plicata (assembly GCA_018584345.1). NCBI lineage: Eukaryota > Viridiplantae > Streptophyta > Pinopsida > Cupressales > Cupressaceae > Thuja > Thuja plicata. The sequence continues at coordinate 1,321,926 of MU225869.1, read as the reverse complement.
CAATGGCATCAGCTGAGACATGCCTGATTCCAAACTACCCATGGAATTCTTTTATCATTTTGGCAGCTTGGTCTCTGTCTATGCACCGAAGGTAAATTCCCTAAAAGTTCCTATGAAAAAGCGTTCTATTTTTTTATCATGAAGTGTTTTCTTTTCAGTTTCAAGGTGTGATTTTTGTTGGGGGGAAGCCCCTCTGGGCATCTATTATTGAGAAATTGGTATACCAGGTTAGTATACCACAGATCCTGAGTGATGGACTCCACAGTATAATTTTGATATTCAATGTTTGGAGTTACTTCCACCATCACTCTACATAGTCCCTAGCCTTAGAATATCTTCATTGGTTGCATCTCGAGATCATACTCATGAAGGATGGCCATCCATTTCCCCTGGTGTTCACCCAGCTCACTCTACAATAGTAAATATTTGACAGCCTAATCTGGAATGATAGCATGCACTTTGCTCCAGAGAATATAGTGCCAGAATTTCTTCATGGCCCGAACTAGAGAAAAGGCCTAATTTTCCAAAGGCGTGTATCAGACTTCAGTGTTTTTGAAGGGGGATCTCATGAAATCCTCTTCCCCTTCAACCTTCTGGGTTAATATTGTCACTGTAGAATGCGGTGAAGTGAAGGAGAAGATGTGAAATGGGAGGGAATAGTTTGGACTTGCCAAGACTGGTGCCTCCACTATGGTTTTCTTTATCTGAGAAAATGATCACTTTGCTTCGAGGCTCAACTCAATCTTGGTATTTTTCTTCATCGTGTCATTGAGTGGTTTAATGATCTCAGAGAATATAGTAATGAACTACCGGACAAATTTTATATTTATGAAGAAAGATCTCATTTCCTTTTTACTGTCGGGCATTTGCAAATTCAGTAGTGCTTCAACTCTCTCAGGGTCAATGGATATCCCCTTCTCAGAGACTATATGCCCAAGAAGCTTCCCCTCAATGACCCTGAATATGCATTTGTTGGGGTTGAGGGAGATACCATACCAGTGACATCTCTTGTAGAACTGGACAAGGTGGGCAGAATGATCACGCCTATCCCGGGAAAAGACTGTTAAATCATCCATTTAGATGATTATGAATTTGTTGACCAGGCCCTCAAATGCAGTGTTCATAGCCTTTTGAAATGTGGCCCTGACGTTGATGAGACCAAAGGGAATTCTCTGATATGCAAATTTTCACCACTTGGTGGTGAATGCCATTTTCATCCTATCCTCAAACTTAACCATAACTTGGTTATATCCAGAGTACCCATCTAGGGAGGACATCAATTGGGAATCGTTAATGATTTGTAATACCTCATCCAGTGAGGGTAGAGGGTGATTTTCCTTCTTGGATGCCTTTTTTAAATTGAAAAAATCCACACACAGGCAGATCTCACCATTCTTCTTTCATGCAGGGCCAAGGTTGGCAACCCATGTTATGTTTTGGATAGGAAAGATAATCCGAGCTGACAGTAGTTTCTGAACCTCCTAATGAATTAGAGGTTCGATCAATGGATTTACCGACCTCTAATTTTTCTGGAAGGGTTTGGCATCTAGTTTCAGTAGATGGCATGGGTCATGATGGATGTGTCATAGGTTTTAAGATCCTCATACCCCTAGGAAATAATGTTTATGTATTCTTGGAGAACTGTGAGAATCTTCTCCTTCTCCTCTGGGGTGCAGGAGGTACCAATATGAACAATTTTTTCTTCATCAACCTTGCCGATGTTGACCTTTTCAAATTTTCCTCCTGTAGAGGAGGATGATATCTCATCTCAACCCTGAGGGTCCTAATCAAAGATGTGTTTTAGAGCTACCATCCCCTTAGGAATGGTGTTGGTAGGTAGGTCGATGATCTCGTCGTCTTCTTCACCCTGCCTGGTATTTTCATGATCAATTTCTTCCACTATCTAATCCTCAAAGATGCCAACATTGGCCATGAAGGCTATAATATGTTGGTCATCCTAAAAAACCTAAATGTGGTTGATATTATTTGGGATGGATGGGGTGGGGACCATTTCAACAGAAAAATTCCAAAGCTGGGAACTAGCCATCGGCTCGAGGGTGTTGGCAGACACAGCAAGGGCATCTGGAACATAGTTACATTTCTGGGGGATGAGCTCAATGCCAAAAGCATAAAAGTCCTCAATTAGGCTCCATGCCCAGTTGTTGTATGCGGCCATCCTTTTTTCATGACACGTGTATTGGCTCCGGACCTATTTTACAATCAGCTCTAAATCACCCATTTCCTGAAGGTGGGTGATCCCTTTTCTCAATGCGAATAGGATTTGAGGACAAAGGCCTCATACTCTATGACATCATTGGTGTAGTTAAACTGCAACCTATAGGATGTGAGGAAGCATTTCCCCCGTGAGTTGATTATTTCCACTCTAGCCCTGTAGCCTTGTTTAGACTAGGATCCATCAAACTTTAGGATCCATAAGTCATTATTCATTTTCTAGGGCTGGGAAAGAAAAGTGGCATTTGGATTGATTTTGGGAGGGTTGGGAGGTGATTCCTTCAGATCTGATAGTGCATGGATGATTTTTTCCTCTGGAGAATCCTCTAGTTTGGGTTTCTGGATGAGGGACACCTTAGGCATACCACTGGATGGATTACTTGGTCCAAGTGAACCAGCTTTATGTTCTTTCTCCCAAAGGTTGTTGATATGGAAGGTAGTAGTGGAAATGCAAGGCTCACACTCCATCTTGCAGTGTTTATGGTAGTTTACTTGACACCAAGTGTCAGACAAAAGAGTGGTTAGAGTTGTCATGTTACCTTGTGAGTCTACTTCACTCTTCAGTTTCTCTTCTAGGTCCTTAATTCTCTGAGAGACTATAGGATCCTCCTTGGGGATGAAATCAAAGATTAGGATTTCTCGTGTCTGGTACACCGGCCTGGGGGAGGATTCAGAGAAATTGACTTCATTTACCCTCCCAACTTTGGTAAGGGCCTATTTCATTCTGGGCTCACTCTCCACTCGGATTTGATTTGATTTCCCCTTCTAGGGGAGCCACAAGTGGGAGAAGTCTATAGAGAAATACCCATTAAGGGCCTTTGACCAATTCTAACATAATAACATCACGTAGGTTTCAGGGATGTCCACCACTTGGATTTCTATTGTGCTTGATATCTAAGGGTCTTGAATGAGCTAAATCTAGACATTTTTCAGCTCACCAACCATTTTCATAGCATTTTTGTCCAATTGGACTACTACAACTTTGGATGGAGTGGGACTGAGTCTGAGCTTCTAGCATGTGGATAAGGGCATGACATTTTCCAAAGCACCAGAATCTACCAAGTAGTTGTATAGGTTCTTCCCTTGAATGTTCAAGCCTAGTAGGAAGGGAGGATCCTCTGTGTTTCCCCAGAAGATGGCCAAGTTTGCATCATCAAATATGGCAATCTTTGGTGGACAACTAACAACTTCCAGGTTTCCCAGGAGCTTCAGAAGGGATTTCTTCTACTCACGACAATTTAGAAAAACCTCCATCATGGTCATGGAGGTGGTGGTGCTCTCTAACACCTTAGTGATGTCAAACCATCCCCCTGGGTAAAGTTGGCTTCCCCTGGCTAAATCCTTGGCATGGTTAGAGCCAGGTCCTTTCAGCGGGAAGGATTGATCAATTATGTTGTCCTGGGGGGTGGTATTCTTGGGAGGCATTGATGTGTAAGCTGGCCCTTTTCTAGCCTAACTCTGAGTGTTGTAGGGAGTCTATGGGCTGGTGAAGCATTGGCCTCAAAGGCTAGGATGGATTCATCAAATAACACCTACAATTCAGGTTCTTCTTCATCTTCTTCGTCTATCCCAAAGAAGAAAATCTCACACGTGAAGGCAGTGTGAGGGGGCTCTGATGTGGATGGTTCTAAGGGAGTGGGATCGACAGGATTTTGTCTGTCCAACTAGGAGATCATGATGATCTTCTCCAATGTGGCACAGTTTACCTTAGAATGAGAGTTGGTGTCATGCAATCTACACCATGTAGTCAGGGGGTGGAATTCAGCAAGTTGTACATAATGATTGGGTCCAACACCATCCTAAATGGTATTTTGGTTTGAAGGAGGACCTTCAGTATTTGTGTTATTGTTCCATTTTTGTTGATTGGGCTAAGACCTATTATTGTGGTTCTGACCTCTGAAATTGGTTTCATTATTCAAAGAAAATATTCCCTCTCTGGGAATTGGAGTTGTGAGGTGCGGAGGGCCCCACCTTTAGTTTTCCCATGTCCATCATTAATGAGGACACCAATCATCAGAGGGATTCAACCTTGGCGTATAGCTGGGTAGTTGTGTCACAGTGTGACGGTTGTAGTGGTGGGTTCCCGGGGAAAGTGACAGAAGCTCTCGGAGTCAAGGAAAGCAATCCTCTAGCCGCAGATGACTAGAAGAATGGTACTCCAGAGGGTTGTGGCAAGGGTTGTTGCATTTGTTGTGGTTGGTTCCAGGGAATATTTTCCAGATCTGGTATTGTCTGGGCTTGAGATGGATAAACATATCGGGCCTGCTAGATTATCGGTGGTGGGCCCATGACCATCATTGGGGCACCCATTGCCAGATTGGGGTTGTATCCCCTAATATAAGGAGTTCCATCAGGTATCATGTTGAATGGTAGGCTCTGTCCAATCCCGCTGGGAGCTTTTCTCAAACCACAGGACAACTCTAGGGCTAAGTTATACACTTTCGCCAGAGTATCCTGGTCATTAGTGGCGGTGGTTCTCTAGAGGAGAGTGGCAATAACGGGGTCCATGGTATTCAAATATGTCTGTATGCACCCTAAAATGGTCACCTAGACTTTGGGCCCCATTTATCATTTTATCAATTTATCAAATTTCCTGAATCAATGCTTTGAAACATTTTCAATTCAAATCAATTTCCTTGATCAAATTGTAATTAATTCAATTATTCATTTATTTCCATATTTCCTAAGGTTTGTTCATTTTTATCTAATTAAAAGATTTAATTTCCCTTTTAATTGAATAAAATTTATCTTATTTAATTAAATTAAATTTCTCCCTTTTAATTAAATAAAATTCATCTTATTTAATTAAATTAAATTTCTCCCTTTTAATTAAATAAAATTCCTCTTATTTAATTAAATTCAATTCCCCCCATTTAATTAAATAAAATTCTTCTAA
>MU225869.1:1291194-1316625 GCA_018584345.1 Thuja plicata | reverse complement strand
TGGTGGGTTTTTGCCTCTTAATCTCAACCATTGATCAATTCTTTTTGCCTCTTAATCTCAACCGTTCACTTTCCTATATAAGGAAATCTCTCCTTCTCATTTGATAATCATCAATCATCAATCAATCGATCATCAATCATCAATCAATTAGGTTTTTCATAGTATTGTTATGTTGCAGGTTTGGAGAGAAATTTTGGAGGAGGATTTGAGCACTTAAGCTTGGATATTGCAACTTCTCTATCTTCTTGTCTTCTTCTTCTTGCATTCATGGCTATTCATGTAGATTAGATTTATTTTATTTTCATAGATTAAACTTGTATTTGTATCTCCTTTCATAGATTAATCATGCATTGTTATCATTTAGATTAATTTCCTTTCATGCATTGTTATCATATAGAGTAGATCTAATTTTCATGCATTTGAATCTCTCGTTTCATGGTGTACTTGCATAGGCACTAACTAGGTCAATCTGAGGGCCTCCATTTCACACCTTTGCACTCCATGACTAGAGAGCCATGGATCGATATTTGAGGCCTCATTCTTGAGCAACCTTGGATGGAATGACTCATAGCAGTGTGTCAACATTTTAGCACACAATGGCTGGATGGTTACATCAGTGGATGGGATGAAGGGGCCCGTGCAGCGCTTCAAGGCACGTTGGAACCGATGGTTGAATGTAGTGAGAGGCTCATTTGGTTCCTTCCTGATAGAGATAAACTAGTTGTGGGACCATGCTGGGTCTATGTGAACAAGAAAGGCCACCAAGAAGGCAACTTCCATATTTTTCCAACTGTTGATGGAGTTGGCAGGCAAGTTTAGGTACCAGTTCAACTCATTCTATCCTAAGGACAAAGGGAACATCCAAGTTACAACATCTTGTTGTTATATCCGATGTTGGTTCATGGCATCCTTATATGCCTGGAGGTGTTTCTCTGTAGTTTGTGTGCCTAGATGCTCATACTTGGGGCAGATCTTCTCTAGATGCAGAGGAAGATCATTGGTAGCACCAGGGAACTGGCCCATTAGTGACCTGGTGTTACCAAAGTAAGTTGTCATTGGGGCTATTTTATTTTGGCTGGTTCGGATGTTAATCCTTGGGATTATCTGTGGGATTTGGATATTATGATGTGTAGCGACTCCCTAGATAAAGTTGGTTGGTTGTTTGGTTTGTTGGGTCCTATTCTTTCAGACAGAAGATCTGAGCTCTAAAAAATCTCTGGGATTCAGGGCTGATCGAAGGATTTTTTCAAAACTTAAGGGTGAAGATGACCCTATTCCATAAAAAGTATGATTCCTAAAACTATTTCTTGGGGAACCCTCAGGCGGTGTAAAATCAAAATCTTTCGAGGGAGATGAGCTCATGCCCTCCTTCTAGCACCATTTTTTGTTGACGGGACTTTATGACTGGCTCCGCCAACAAAGGATAAGTTGTCACTAGGTACCGGGGTACCAGCCAAATCTGCCTAAAGAGGTTTTTTGAAGAATGAATTCTCCTAGTTTCCAAGCACCTGGTGTTTGGGTCTCAATGGTGTGAGGGAGCTAAGCTAGGAAGGTGACTGTTGTGTGAGGGAATAGCTAGTTTTTACTCATCTTCTCAAGGATTTCAAAAGGGATGGGGTTTCTTGCAAGCATTTGGATTATAAAATAAACTTCAAAAGATCGATCAAGGTTAGATATACCTTTCTACCTATAGTTATGCAATAAACATTCAAATGTCAAACTAAGCTCCAATGTAAGAAAACTACTCTAAATATCTAATATGTAAAGAACCAGCAATTCACATGCATTTAGTAGCAAGGGGAGATAAGATCATTAATCTAAACTAGAACATAGGAGCAAAGGACATGAGAAAAACATACTACACAAAAAGACATTTGCTAACTCCATAGATCATAACAACACATAACAAGTAGCCATAAGGTGTTCTTCCTTCTTCATTAACTCAAACGGTTCGAGCATCATTGGTAAATACATCCATGGCTCCAGGGGAGCATTCTAAACTATCAAGAGCAACTGAGCATTGAGCTCCTGAGACAATTCAAAATTAAAAGCTATCTTCTATTACTTGCTAGACTGTAAAATCATCAATTTCACCGACCCTTGTTATGGCGTCAAACTTCTTATTTATACACACAGTTTGACCTAAAACTAACCTAATCTAATTGTACACTCAACAGATAGAATACATTATCTTGTGGCCGGTACTACCTGCACCCCTTACAATCACCTTGAAAAGTGTAGAGTTTTGACAAGACAGAGGAAGAAGACAAGAAGAGAAAACTAGAAGAATCAGCATAGAAAAGAGTGTTAAGGTATTTATAGAAGAAATCTTATCATCCCGATATCCAAGGCTACATGCCTTTTAAATGCAAATTGTGGCTCATTGTCTTTGATGCACATCAGGAAGTTAATGTAGGAGCGGAACCTTGGGAGAATCATCTATCAGAGCCATCCTTCCATCTGACATGCCTTATTGGGATCACCTACCTGCTGACCCCTTATTAACTACTCGACAGTGATCAGTCAGTTCTGGGGAACCTGGACGCAGATCACTGTGAATGAATACAAAAATTCATACTTAGAATTCTAGAGTATAGGAGCTTACACTCAAAGAATAATGAATTTACAAAATTGCACCCTTTTGGTGAAAATCTTTGGAGTCCACAGAACTCTATTGTTCCTTGTTTTTCTTGAAGGCCTCCAAAATCTGGCCAATTTCATCCTCATCTATGTCCTTGGTGCAGTCTCATCGATCCCTGATGACCCTGAATTGTTCATCAATATCTCTGGCCCCTTCCCTAAATTTTGTAGCCACTTTTTTTGTGTCATGAGCCTAGAGCATCACCTTGGATAATCTGGACATTTTCCCTCTGTCAAAGTCTCTAGCGGATTGGTACTGGGACTCCATCAGCTCATCAAATTTTCTTAGTACAAAATCTTATGGGGCACAGGTCCTGGTAGTGAAGGGATCAACTTGCAAAACCCTTGTTACAAATGTTGTGTATAAATCCAAATAATTCCAGACTCTCAGGATTTTGTTCTTTGCAGTCGCTACCAGTTGCTTACTCACTTCAATCTTAAGGCCAAGTATGGAGTGTTGGGCCCAGAGGAATCCAAAGGGCTCTTCTCCCAAAATTCCTATCTTTGTAATAGTTTCCTCCCTAAAGTTCATTATCTCTTCTAGTTCAAACCTCCACTCCTCATATTTTTATATATCTTTCTCCCACAAGGAGATGGCATCGTTCACCTGGCCCACAATGTTGTTGGCCTGATAAAGGTCTGGGAGTGTCACTGCCAGGAATTGCCTTATGGCTTTGATTTTCTTAGTGATTCACCCATCCATAGTCTGTGCCTTCTTCTTCATGGCACTTAGACCATCCACGTCACCCTGTGGGAGCGGTGTTCCAGAGGTGGAGGCTTCCGGATGAATCTTGGCTAATGGTTGTGTCAGTTCCGCTAGAAGCCCGAGGAGATTTTCATTCTTTTATCTTTCCTACTTTAGCTTTTGTTCCTATTTTCATACCGGACCTCAACCACTCAGGTTTCTTCTTTCAACAGGTCCAATTCACCCTGTTTGTCTCTCCTCCCTAGAGAAACTTCTATGACTATATAATCTTTGGCCCTTATGGCTGCCACATCTGCATCTGGGGGAGGTGTCGCAACCACTATGACTGTACTTCCTCCCAGACCCATCCAGAGGGTATGGATGGTCTGGGCCTTCTTAGGCTTATTAGCCTCTTGGTTTTGGGCCATCATTTTAGCTAAGGAGAGGGGAGCACTTGCTGCCATCAGGGCCTTTCTCTTTCAGAATTCCACCATCCATTGTGGTGGCTAGGGCAGTCTTGTTGCTAAGGCCTGAGCATTGGGGCCTTCCTTGGGGTCCTATGGTGTTTCCTTGGTATCCATAGTCACATTAAACTCCTTTTATTTCTTCCCAAGATTTCTCGTATCTTCCACCTTAGTGACATCTACATTTTCATCTCTAGGATTTCTCATTTCTCCAGCATTTGTGGTCTCAGTATCCAAATTTTTGGGGTTATCCCCCTCATCTTTTTGCTATTGTTTTTCTTCGATGCCATCCACCAGGACAATCTCTTTCAAGGACACATCTTTTGGAGAGGTCAGAGGTGTCTGGCCTAGATCTAACTGTTGGGCCGCAGAGACCACCTCACCGAATGTCACACTCCGAGGCCTCTGATCACCTGGAGTAACTAGAGGCATTTGGAGCGTGACAACTAGGGATATAGTTTATCCCAAAGGTATGGGTTCCCCAGCTGTTGTTGGCTTCTTATCTTGTGTTTTCCTTAGTTCTTTCTTGGTCCCCTCAATCGATGTTTTTTCCACATCTTGTGGACTTTCTAGTGCTTCTTGCTCCTCCTCTTTTTCTTGCTCCCAAAACTCTTTTTTTGGGGCCACTTCTTCTTGTGTATATATCTCCTCCACTTCCCTCACCACATTGGCCTATAATTTCACCATATCTTCTATCTAGAAGAGGTCATCAAAATCATCATGGGGAGGGGAGATTGTCGAAGGATCCTTTGGCTCAGGAGAATAAGGGATGAGTTCCACCTGGGGAACGTTTGGCATCCCAGGACCTGCATCTATGCTTGGGGGATGATCTACCCTTTGCTTCTTTCTTCTTATCTATAGTGGGGCCTAGACATCCACAATAGCTACAGATTCCTCCTTGGCCTCCGTCCGCCAACTCATAAGTGCTACCAATGAAGGGGATCCTACCGAGAGGGAAGATCCTACCAGAGTAACTCAAAGATCACGGGACAGCTAGGCGCTTAATGTTTGACTCATTTGGCAGAATGCTTCGATCTAAATATAAAATTTCTCCAAAATGGGGATGAAATCTGGGGGTGGAACCTGGGCTGGGGTGCTCTCTCTCTTTCCTCTTATCTTTAATTGGCCCTCTAGCTCTGGAGGTTGAAGTAGACCCCCACAAAATTGGACCCTAGCGTGTGCTCTTCTTGCACACTTGTGCAAAATAATCATGGTTGTGTTGTATGATGCCCTGGATAACATCCTCAATTGTCAAAATATCTGGGGTATCCCAATCCACCAGAAGGAGATCCATCTTATCAATCCCCTATGCCTTGTATGTTGGGTCCTCCAGAGGCCCACTATATAAAAAATATTTCAGAAATGTCTGAAGGCCAAGGCTCTTCATCATCCCTTTAGACATCCTTGAGTGCTTCTTACCCCAAAGGTCAAAATCATCATGGAAAACTGCCCAAAAACCCTCAATGTGAGGCTCATGTGGTGTGGATGCCCAAGGCAATGTCGCACTTATCTTGCTAAGTAGGTCAAAATTGTTCCTCGCCAGGTGGAACTCGGTCAGTCCCAGACTCTTCAACTCATTATCGGCTTCCTTGGCCACTTTAAGACTGCAAGAATAGTTCCTACAAGTGATTGGGAATGGGTTGGAGGTAACCTTCTTTAATGCAAATAATGTGTGAAGTTCCAGGATTTGCCTGCAGAAATCCAAAAGAATAATCCTATCCCCGCAATGCTTGGGAAGTAGGTAGGGATTTCCAGAGAACCCAGTCACCCAAATGTAAGAATGCTGCTAGAACTAAATGAAATAATTATTGTAAGAATTTACCAAGGTCATTGCTTTCTTGGACAGCTAGTACCCAAAATCCCGATTAAGTCTCAAGATGTTGTGGTAAATGAAAGTGTCATTTACCCGACAAAAATTGGGGAAGTTGGCTTCCCATTGGATCTGGGGATAATGTTCCCATAGGACATTCTAGTCAGGCCCATTCCCAAGAATTCCCACTATTTTCAAACCTTGGAGAGTGGGTCTCTATTGTGCCAGTGCCCATAATACATACAAAGTCATGTGGAACTTTGATGTCCGACAGACATTATTTAGTTGGAAGTCCACATGGTTGGTGATAATATTTTCCCAGTCAAAGGAATGTCTATGAGTGATGATGCAGTATAAGAAATAATACATCTATGTTGAGAAGTCCCTGGCATGGGGTTCTCCAAAGAGCCTATACAAAAAGATGATCCCCGCCTATACACATTCCTTGAAATCTTCACGGGAGATCTCCAGCTTCATTTTCTTGTAGTCCCTCCTCGAGGACTTCAACCAGTGAGAATTGAGATGTTGGCAAGCAAGCTGGGGAACTTTCTCAAACTCCTTCAATGATGTAGATTGGGAGATGACAATAGTATTTTTGAACTAGGGGATCCCCAGTCCCAAAGCAAAGGTAGCAACATCAAGAGTTACAATGGTTGCATGGTAATTCAGTTGTAGGGAAATAGAAAGCAAAACCACCCAGGTGGGTGAGTTGTAGTGCTTCACCAGGTGGAGAATCAATTCTGGTGCCTGCACCAAGCAGGAAAAATAGATGGATTTGATAATTCCAGACACGGCCATGTTCTTTTCCATGTCATCCCCGGTAGATCGATGTTGATACATTGTCCAAACAAGGCCCTGTAGTTCTTCCCATGGTCTGGCCTCTATGTCGGTAATATCCTAAAGTTTGGAATACACTTTGGATCCCACAAGGACACCCTCCCTCAGGTATTTGGATCTCAATGGGAGCTTGGCCAGTATTTTCTTTGCCTTTGTCTTAGTGGCCACCTGAGTGGAGGTAGTCCGAAGTTTTGGACTTCCAGGAGGAGTTGTTACTTCAGACATTGTTTGTTGGATGATCTACAACCTCCAATACTAGACAACCATTAATACATGTGATAAAACATAAAGAAATTTTATGGACTCTGGAGAGTTCACCACCATTTTTCACCTATTGTCAAAAGATGTTAGCCTGCATCAAATCCTGGAAATATAACAATTAACAACTTACTAAGAATTTGATCGACACTTGGAGGTTTCAGGGGTACTAGTCTATGTGATAAATGGGATGAAGGCCCAGGGACTTCTCAACACACAGAGCCTAGAGAAACTATTTGTTATCGAAGTGATTGGGCAGTGAGCCATACTGGGCTAACATGGGTTGTCACATGGTCATGCAATAAATGGTGTAATGGCATTAATGGTGACAGATGTCTGGACATAGATGAATTAAATGCTATATGGGATAGTTTTGAATACTCATGTGTGGGGAGTTTAATCCCACCATCAATGATGAAGCAACAGACAAGAGAGAAAATTTTCATGGCTCAACCAGGAAAGGTGTTGAGTTCAAACCAGGTGGACACTAGGTGGGCGAGCTTGAAACTTAGGGTATACAATGTGGAGAGCGCGGCAAGCTCACCATAGGAAGGGTTGGACATGACAATGTACAAACCAACATACAGACCCAATTTACACTGGAAGCCAAAGAACGATGAAATTTACAAGAAATGACCCTATCCTACAGACTATTTACAATAGAGAAATTATGACAATTTACACAGAAATTACAACTACTTATAGAACTTACAACAATTTACACTATTTACAGGAAAATATCATGCAAGGAAGGTAGACAACCCTCCTGCGGAGCCATCCCACCAACGAGAGGTGATGACAAACCAAAAAAAATAGAAAACAACCAATGAAAAGGAAAACCAGAACAGAAAGAACAAAGCAAAACAAAATAAAATAGGAAAAAGTTGAAGGGCCTACCTCAAAACTAGGAAATGCGAGAGGAGGATCATGGGAGGTGCTCTACAAACTAGGAAGCCTCATGGACCACGAACACAAAAATCCTTGTAGGAAAGATGAAAGCACACACAAGCTCAAATGTCAACTTCACTGCTAAACATTGTTAAACTTCCCAAATAAAATTGCACTTAGCACAAACTCGCTCTTAATCACTCTTAATTTTCTCTGGGTAATTTGTTCACGGTAAATGTAAAAATGACAAGTGAAACTCCATTTATACCCTTAGGCTGAAATGTGTTGCTTCCTTTCACAAGTCCCAAAACAAGGCAAACCTCTAGACTCTGGGACCAAGGATCCCATGCAACCACACCCTCTAACAAAAGAGGAAGTAATGGAAAATACTCCTGGAGTCCAGAATCCGGTTGGCACAAAGAAACAAAAATACTATGGGACCTTGTCCCAGAGGAAGAGGAACCAAAAAAAGGAAAAAAAAACAATGACCTCACAGAGGCAAAGGCCAGAAGGAAACAAGGGGAAAAAGGAACAAAGGAAAAACTAAAAGGGGGACCCAACATTTTTCCAACAAAATGTAGGACGGGTATGCAGGGCATAACAATAGGCCTCTCTAAGAGATTGTGCCCTAGATTCATATATAAGGCAGCTTTCTCCTCTCATTTTCTCTAACCATGATCATCAACTATCAAAGACTTAAGAAGTGAAATCTAAAGGTGAAGAAGCAAGATTTGAAGCAATCCAAGTAGCCATTGAAGCATTCATCTATTCTCAAGCATTCAAGTGCTTCTCAAGCACTCAATTCATCAAGAAGATCCATTGGTAGCCATTGAAGGATTCAAGCTCTATGGATCCCTCTTGTTGAATATTTCTTCATCCACATTCCTCCAAGCCTCTTCCTATTCCAAGATCCATTCAAGATTGGTGTTGAAGATCTACAAGAAATTGATTTGAGACATCCTACATTCTACATTCTACATCCATTTGGATCATACATACTTGTGTATCCACGGATTTGAATCCACCACAAGGGTTTCCATACAAGCAAGGTGAATTTGTTTATTTACTTTGTTTTACTTATGCAATTTCAATTATACTTTGAGGTTAATTCCAAAATCATAGTTTGACCAAGGAAAACCCCTCCCTCCACAACAAACAAATCCATTTTTCTTGCAGATACAGGTTCAGAACAGCGAGTTAGAGTGTAGATTTGGATACCCTTTTTAGAAAACTATCAGGATCTAGAAACAAATTTTTTGTCAGAGGTTTTAGAGGTCGATTCTTCCCTAGGTCAGAATTGGAAATTCTAGGTCAATGGTGACATTTACTTGAGGGTCAAAATCGAAACTATGTCAGATTGAAAAATATTTCTGGGTTTTATTTGTCTCTACGTTTCTATTCCAAATTTGACTGCATATTTTCCAGAAAATTAGTACAGACCCCCAAAAATAGCATTCTTCATATATGTAACATTTCAAGGTTAATACTTTTCTCCTATTCATTTCAATCTTTCTAAATCTATCACACATTCTTTTCTATAAACAGAATCTAAGATATTCCTCTTTGCTCTTATTTCCAATAGCTTGATTTATTTCTGCATTGATCCCTCCTTTGGGGTTAATCAATTTGGATCCTTCCTTTGTGTATTTGAGTTTAAAAGGAACATCTTATCTTCGCCACACATTTCAATAAACATTATAATTTCAAATGTAACAACATCTATTTCGTACTCCACATTTTCTTACCTTACATTTTAGATGTTACATTTTGGTGAACCCCTGATAGACAACTCTTTATTTTTGGTGTTAGATTTACATATTTTATGTTAGATCTTGCATGCATATTAGATTAGCTTTCTTTTATGTTCTTTCATTTACATTTCAAAAAAATTAAAATCAAAATCTTGTGTTTCCTAAATTAGTTCATTTGCATTGCATTGGTGTATGAGCTTTACCACTTCTAGTCCTACTTATAGTATCCCAGTTAGAAGAAGCTATAGACTTATGGTTTCCTTTGATCCTGAGTCTTCCTCTCATTTCCTTAGGATCCTGTATGAAATTTTGACCACTCATGATTCCAATCCTTCTATGGATCATAACTATTCTCACTCATCTCATGATGGGGATGATGATTTAAGAGTTCCTCTTGAACAAGTACAAAAACTTTCAACAGAACTTGATAAAATGGGAAATTGGCTTATTTAAGAAAACCATAATCAATATTTCATCCAATCTATAGAGGCTCTTAAAAAATTCATTCATGGTAGTGATCAAGGTGTTAATCTCTTGTGTGGTATCACTCATCTTGTGCATTTGAATGTTAAACCTTTAGCTCAAGAGGCTAAAGATATAGGATTCACTCCTCCTATCACTAGTGAGGGACCTTCTTTTGTTCCTTTACCTAGAATTCCTACTTACACTCTTCCTTTTATGACTACATCTCTCCCAATTTCATCTATTCCTGTGAGTGTTCCACTGGTATCTCTACCTACCTCATAACCTTCATATCATAGTGTGCCTTTTACTTATTCCAATCCCCTTCCAACTATGGTTCCAAGTGTTCCACTGGTTGTGTCTTCCATTCCTATTTCTTCCTAAACTTTTCCTAGTGTTTGTAATATTTCTATGCCACCTATTTCTTCTAATGATTCCACAATTATTAGTTTGTCTCAAATTGTGTCATCTTTACAACAACAACTTGCATCTTTAACCCAATCCAAGTTTAGCATTCCTACATGTGACATGGGTATTCCTTCATGGCTCTTAATAAATTCCTTCATGGTAGTGATCAAGGTGTTAATATCTTGCATGGAGGCTCTTAATAAACTCCTTCGTGGTATTGATCAAGGTGTTAATCTCTTGCGTGGTATCACTCATATTGTGCATTTGAATGTTAAACCTTTATCTCAAGAGGCTAAAGATATAGGATTCACTCCTCCTATCACTAGTGAGGGAACTTCTTCTATTCCCTTACCTAGCATTCCTACTTACACTCCTCCTTTGATGTCTACATCTCTCCCAATTTCATCTATTCCTATGAGTGTTCCACTGGTATCTCTACCTACCTCACAACCTTCATATCATAGTGTGCCTTTTACTTATTCCAATCCCCTTCCAACTATGGTTCCAAGTGTTCCACCAGTTGTGTCTTCCATTCATTCTGCTTCCTACACTTTTTCTAGTGTTCGTAATATTTCTATGCCACCTATTTCTTCTAATGATTCCACAATTATTAGTTTGGCTCAAACTGTCTCATCTTTAAAACAACAACTTGCATCTTTAATAGAATCCAAGTTTAGAATTCCTACATGTGACATGGGTAGTCCTTTATCCTTAGACATTATTAGTGCTACTATCCCTCAGCAAGATGATATGCCTCATCTTGAGAATTACAATTGTAAAGGTGATCCTCTTACTCATGTTAAAACATTTCAAATCCTTTATAGTGATTATGTTCATGACCATAGGATTTTCGCTAAGTTGTTTGCTAGAAATTTTTGTGATAAGGCCTTGCAATGTTATTGTTCTTTACCTCCTTATTCTATTTATTCTTTTCCTAAACTTTCTAATTCCTTCATCCAACAATTTCAAAATAACATTGGTCTGCAAGTGTCCTTAACTGATTTAATGCATTGTAAACAAAATATTAAGAAAAAATTGACTGATTTTATTATTAGATTTAACCATTTGTATGCTCATATTTCTTATCATGTTCCTGATATTGATATTCAACATATGTTTATTTCAAATTTACAAAAGGATATTAGAGATAAGATTTTGTTTACTGAATTTACCTCTTTTCAACAACTTTGTGCAGCACTTCATCATAATCAATTAATAGTGAGTCAATTTGAGAGCAACACTCCAATGGATCTTGTTCCAGTTGATAAGAGTGTCATTGCTCCTAATCCTAATAAGTTTCAGAAACCTAACAACTATGTCAAGATCAATAAACAAATGAATGCAGTTGTTGATCAAGTTGTTGTTGCATCCAACAATGCCACTTTTGCATCCACTGCTTTCTGTATGAATCGTACATTTACTCCTCTCTATGAATCTTTACATTCTATTATGAGTAGGTTTTTAAGTGCTAATATGATTACCTTGCCTCCTATTCAACCTCCTCTCCCTACCATGATAACATAAAAATCCTTTGATTCTAAAGCTTTTTGTCAATACCATTGACAGAATGGCCATGATACTGAAAAATGTTATTCTCTAAACCATAAGGTTCAATACTTAATTGATTCTAATGCTTTATCTGTTGATAATTTTGATGGTAATGGGAACAAATATGTCTCTCCTCCTAATCAAAACCTTCAAATCTATATGAATCCTTTATCTACACATGATACTAATAACATCACTCAACCATCTTTTGTGGATATTTTTTACAATTCAAAGATGGATGATATCAATCACATTGTTAATCATGTGGAGTGCGATGTTTCACCTCAACCTACTATTCAAGATCCTTCACCTCCACTTCAAATTCAAGTTTCACCTAAACCTCAGAAACAAACTAAGGATAAACAACCTAGGGAACTCTCAATTACCTTTGATGATGCTGAGACTATTAAGGCTCCTGATGGTCCCCTTTATATTTATGCTAGGATTGCTAAGATACCTACGCATGGTTATCTTGTTGATCCCACATCTTTAATATCTATCATTACTAAGGAAAATATGTCATTATTGAGGAAAACCTTTTTATGAAAAACCTAAAACATTATAGTTATGATACATCTGATGCATGGATCCAAACTTGTAATGGTTTTCTCTATCCTACACTTGGTTCTATTACCTTGCGTGTTGAAATTTGTGGTAAATTTGTAGATACTACCTTCATTGTGTTTCCTAATTCTGATCAATTTCAATTCAAATTTGGTTTTCCTTGGATAACTGATATGCATGCTATTTCTTCTCCTATTCATAAATGTCTTAAGTTCATTAATAATGGAGAAGTGAAAATGATTAATCATAGTTTGTATCAACCTTCTAGGCCTAGAGATTGTGCTACTCTTGATTTCTTTTGGCCTTCATTACCTAATTCATGTCCTCCTTGACCTGACAGCCTTTTTCATTCATATTAAGCCTATAGACATCACAAGATTGTCGAGTTAAGCATGCCTCAGATAGATCTTAACTATGGTCTTTTGCCCACTCCTTCTATACCTCCTTTATCTATTACAGTGAGCTCTATTACTTAGCTTCTCAGTGTCACTTCTCAGCCTACTGCGAATCCTACCAATCCTCCTATAGAACCTACGAAGGAACCAGTTGTTATTCCTCCTAGTTCTCAACATGTGTCAAACAAAGAAAAATGTAACAAATCTGCTAATGAACATCGTAAGAAGCGTAGAGCTAATGCTAGGGCCTGTCCTTCTGGTCTTTGAAATTATTTACCTTCTTTCAACCAACCTATGCTTGATGTGTTGGAAGAATTTAATGTCCATAATGATGTTAAGATGAATGAGTATGATGATCCTATTCGCATCTTAGATCCTATTTTAATTAATCTTGATGAAGAGGATGTTGGAAAGATTGTTGGAAAGCTACAATGGAAACAATTGTTGTTTTGTCGTTGATGTCAAACCTTAATTGGTGAGACTATTGATATATGTTTGAGTACCATATATATTGATTGATGAAGGAGATTTAACAAGATGACCAAGTGAAATGGTTGAGTTATCGTAAATCACAAGGTTACTTGATCAGTTGGCACATTGGCAAAGTAATGTGTTGTTTATCTTTTGATGACAGTTTAGTGAGAACAATTTATGCCAAGAAAGTTTGTGTCAACTAAGCACCAGTGTATGCCAAGCATAATTTCTAGTGTTGACCAAGTGTTAGTAAATTTTTTAGGAAAATAGTATTGGCTGAGCGGAAAAACACAGTGTTGGCTGAGCAGTAGTATTTTTGTAATTGTGGAGATTTGAGATCTTTGGTTGACATAGTTGATTTTATTGGGATATGTAAAGTTAATTAAGGATAAGCACGATTGATCCAAACTATTTAAATGAAAGTTTGATAATCTTAGAATGAAAGAAGGAGAAAACATCACACAGTACAGCACAAGAATAAAAGAAGTAGTCAATGTTATACGAGGAGTTGGAGGTACACTTGAAGAGGAGACAATGGTAAGTAAAATCTTAAGAATCTTACTGCTTGTATATGCTATTAGAGTTTTTTCCATTCAATAAATGAGAGTAGTAGCAAACAATACAGTTACTCTTGATAGTTTAATTGGTAGACTGATTTCATTTGAAATAAATAACTTTGATAATAGTGTCTTACCAAACTTAGAGTTTGCATTTAAATCTTCTATGAGAATAAGAAAATCAAGTCATAGACACATATCTAGAAGAGATAGTGAAAGTGAAAGTGAACAAGAAGATCTAGATGAAATAGAAGCACTTATGGCTAGAAGAATGCAGAGATGAAAACGTAAATACAAAGGCAAGTTACCACTTGTATGTTTTAATTATAAAGAGATTGGACACTTTGTTGCAAGATGTCCTAACAGAAGAAAAGATGATAGAGTTAATGATAGATCTTTTGAGAAGAAATCTGACACAGGTGATAACAAAGATTATAGAAGTTACCGACAATCAGAAAGAAGAGATACCCAAGACTACAAGGACAAAGGAAAGAAAGCCAGCTACCTAGATGCTTGCAAAGATGAAGATACTGACACTGAACCTAATGAAGACATCAAGATGGTGTTTGTGGCTGTGAAAGATGATTCAAATGAAGATGAAAGGTATGTAGAAACTGCACTCATGTCTAAGGTTAGCAAGAAAGACATCTGAATTATAGATAGTGGTTGCACTCACCACATGACCGATGACAAAGAAAATTTTAACACTTTTGAGTATTATAATGGTGATACAGTAAGAATGGGTAATGATACACCTTGTTCAGTTGAAGGTAAAGGAACTATAATGTTGAATAACCTGATTAAATGTGAAAATTTTTATTCGGTAAAAGGATTGAATTATAATTTATTGAGTGTTTCTCAGATAAATAATTTAGGTTACAAAGTAGCATTTGAGAATAAGAAGGAAAAGATCTTCAATGAATCAGGAAGATTGATTGGTACCAGTGAATAGACAAAAGGTAACTTATTCTATCTAAATGATACTAACACCACTTGCTTAATGACTAGAAATGAAGACATATGGTTGTGGCACAAAATATTGTGTCATGTGAATTTTGACAACATGATAAAAATAAGTAGAAGGAGAAATGTAAGAGGCTTACCGATGATGTCAAAGCCCGACAACATCATGTGCAAGAATTGTCAAAAAGGTAAGATGAAAAAGTCTAGTTTCAAAAGTAAAACCCATACATCTGATGATATTCTAGAATTAGTCCATACTGGTCTATGTGGACCAATGAGGACAAAGAGTTATTATGGAGATAGATATTCTATTCTCTTTGTTGATGATTACTCTAGAATGATGACAGTTATGTTTCTAAAAGATAAATCTGAAGCATTCAAGATGTTTAAATGGTATAAGGATATGGTAGAGAAACAAAGTGGTAAGGATTTGAAATGCTTAAGATTAGATAGAGGAGGAGAGTTTATATCAGATGATTTCACTAATTTCTGCAATGAGCATGGTATAAAAAGATAGGTTTTTGCACCAAGAACACCACAACAAAATAGGATTGCTAAGAGAAGGAACATATCCATAGTTGATTGTACTAGAACACTGATGATAGAGAAAGGTATCACCCAAATCTTCTGGAGGGAAGCTGCCAGTATTGTTGTCTACATATTAAACAGAGTACAATTGAATAAGGACACAAAAAAGACACCCTATGAGCTATGGTATGGTAAAACACCCAATGTAAGTTACTTCAAAATATTTGGTATTCAATGTTATATCTTAAAGGATGATAGAAATAGAAAGCTTGATGCAAAGAGTGATAAATGTATCTTTCTAGGGTATTCCACCAAAAGAAAGGCTTATAAATGTCTTATTAAAGCTTCTAACAAAATTGTTGAAAGTGCAAATGTGAAGATAGATGAATTTGCAGAAAAGAATGAGATAGAAAGAACAAAAGAACCAGAGGAATACAACAAGTTTGTTTACTGTGAAGAACCTAACACTCTGCCCAAGCAACAGTGCTTAATTCCACAGCAACAAAATGTTCTAACCGACGGTCAGGATAATAATCAAAATAATGTACAGAGTGATGAAGAACAGAATGAAGGACAAAATGATGATCAAGATGATAGACAAAGAGCTTAACTAGTTCTTGCCAGATATGTAAGAAGGAATCATCCAGAGATCTAGATCATAAGAGATAAGAAATCTAGTACAAGAACAAGAAGTAAGTCTCTAAACATGAGTTATTTAATTTGTGAGTTTGAACCAAAATCTGTCAATGGTGCACTTGATAATGAAGAATGGATAAGTGTTATGACTGATGAGATTGAAAAAATTGATAAAAATAAGACATGGTAACTTGTGCCAAGACCAGATGACAAGAATTTCATCGGTACTAAATGGATATCTAGCAACAAGCTGAATGAGAATGAAGAAGTCACAAGAAACAAAGCAAGACTAGTATGCAAGGGGTATGCACAAGAGGAAGGTATTGACTATGGAGAGACCTTTGTACCCATTTCTAGGATGAAAGGTGTAAGAATAATACTTTCTTATGCTACATTCAAAAGATTCAAGGTATACCAGATGGATGTCAAGTCAGCATTCCTAAATGGAATACTTGAAGAAGAGGTATACATTGAGCAACCAGAAGGGTTTGTAGATCTAGACAAGAGAAACATGGTATGTAGACTTCATAAAGCCTTGTATGGATTGAAACAAGCTCCTAGAGCCTGGTATGAATGACTTCATTCCCATCTTATAAGTATTGGATTTGTAAGGACTAGTGAAAACAATAATCTTTATTTGAAGGAAGATATTGATGCTAACACTTTGATTGCTGAAATATTTGTTGATGACATCATATTTGGAGGAAATAATATGCTATGCAACTCATTTGCTAATGAGATGAGCAAAGATTTTGAGATGTCTATATTTGGAGAGATCAAGTTCTTTCTTGGTCTACAGATCATGCAACAATGTGAAGGTATTTTCAT
Source organism: Thuja plicata (assembly GCA_018584345.1). NCBI lineage: Eukaryota > Viridiplantae > Streptophyta > Pinopsida > Cupressales > Cupressaceae > Thuja > Thuja plicata. The sequence continues at coordinate 1,299,929 of MU225869.1, read as the reverse complement.
TACACAGTCCAAATACATTAAAGAGGTCCTAAAAATATTCAAGATGAAAGATTCCAAACCAGTTGGAACACCGATGGCTACTAGATGTAAGTTGACAAAGGAGGACAAGGCATCAAAGGTAAATCATACTTTGTACAGATTAATGATTGGAAAACTCATGTATGTTGTACTTACTAGACCAGATAATGCACATGCAGTAGGAATAGTTGTAATATTTTTTGCTAATGCCAGAGAATCACATATGACTTTTGTGAAAAGAATTCTAAGATATCTAAAGAATACCGAGGAATATGGCTTATGGTATAGAAGAGAAGGAAAATTTGAACTTAAGGTGTTTACCAATGTTGATTGGGCTGGAAATATTGATGACCGGAAGAGCACAACTGGAGGAGCATTCTTTATGGGTGACAGACTTGTCATATGGATTAGAAAAAAGCAAGGATGCATCTCTCAGTCTACTGCAGAAGTAGAGTATGTTCTTGATGCTGCAAACTACTCAAATATTGCATGGATCAAAATTTTACTGGAAGGTATGCATATGAAGATCCTAGAACCAGTAATCATCTATTGTGATAACACCAGTGCAATAAATATTTCCAAGAATCCAGTCATGCATGCTAATACTAAACACATTGCCATCAAGTATCATTATTTGAGAGAACAAGTTCAAGCAAAGGAGGTGACACTTGAGTATGTGCAATCCAAAGAACAATTAGTTGATATCTTCACCAAGCCACTACCCAAGGATGCATTTGAGTACTTGAGAAAGAGACTAGGGGTCAAACCCTTGTCTACCAGTCAGTAAAATGACTAGAAGGTTGCATCAGCCTACATATTATCAGAATATCATTAATGTTGATGCAAGCAAAGAGATGAACGTCAAGGCTACATCTATATACAAATAGGTATATATCATCACCGACTACCAAAGCATATTGTTGTATTGTTGATGGATAACCTGGAAATTCAAGGAATATATTATGGATGGAGAGAAACGATTGTTTGACATTAATGTTAGATATTTGTAAGATATTTGTTTGGTATTGTTGTCAAAGGGAGAGAGACTATTGATATTATCACATTCTTCATAAAAGAATCAGATTATCCATTATCACATTACTCCAACAGGGAGAGATTATATCCTTAGGGAGAGAAATTGTATGGAAAGATTATACAAAGGAAAAGTTGCTGACAAGAGAAAAAGACATAAAAAGAGAAGAACAGTCAAGGGAGAGAAATTGACATAAGGATAGAACACAACACATCAGAAGACAAAGAGCTGTAAGAATCAAATCTAAGCTAAAACAGAGCTTACCGATGGTCAGATATTTATCGGTTAACAGAACAAAAAGATTGGTAGTTTGATGAATCTCAATTGTTGTATTTCATATTGTATTAGAAATAGTATAGTGTGATAATATAGTATGTTGCCATCAATGCCAAAGGGAGAGATTGATGACATGTAACTGATTGAATGTTTGATAATGTTAAGTTGAAGATAATGCAGGGCATTAAATTAGTTAATATATTATATTTTCATTGATGTCAACTTGATATCATCTGTACGGTCATGTACATAATGCCAAAGACTTTAGAGAACCAAAGGAACCAAAGTTATACTTTCAGCAATGCATAAAATTCAAGTATTCACTAAGTGACAAACAACATCGATGGAGTGCACACTGTCGGATAGAGAAAAGAAGAACAGTCATAGTAATACCTGATGATCATAAGCATAGTGTTGCTCGACAAAGAAAAACCATAGAATGCCTGATGAGAAAAGTTAGAAGGTTGCCCGATGAGCTAAAGACTCAAAGTGCCTGACGACCAAAGATACAGAGTTGCCCAACGAGTAAAATTCAAATGATGCCCGACGTACGGATATCACGAAGCTAACTGGAGTCTCACCAAAAAATTAGTCAAATTTCACCGATGACTAATTGCAGTGGTGACTGACAGAATAGAGAGTTCAGAAAATGACAAAATATCTAGCTGGAAGAGCTAAATATAGACTTAACTAGTTGTCTGCTTTGTTTTATTTGACCAGAGATAAGTGATTGATTTAAAGCTAATTTGTATAGTTGGCAAGAAGATATCTACAAGACAAATCAAGAGTTATTCTTTAAAACTAATTGGCTGGATTGTTTATCACGCCAAGAATCAAGAACCAAGAAATAATGAACATTATGTCTATATAAGAGACAAGCTTAATTCATTTACAAATGCAATTAAGGGGAATGAATAGAAAGAGGATGTTGAAGAGAAAGTGATCATGTAGTGCTGATTAAACAAGCTAAAGGATAGATAAGGAATTCTATAGACACCGACAAACTATGAGCACAGCATTACAGAATAGAAAGCGTAGAGCATAAGGATTGAATTGATACATTGGTCAGAGAGGTAATGTACTTAAATAGATCTGAAAATCTACAATTCAAGTTGCAATATGAATAGGTCATAGTGTTTTAGTTTAACTATTGAAGCATCAAGTCTCTTAACTGAGCAGGACTTAATAGTCTTCTATATATTGCGATACATCTCAAGGAGTGCAAAAAAGGTTGATTCATGAAAGTAGCATTAGACTTTCCTGATACCTATTGATAGTCTAAGAAGGAGGATGATTCAAGGAACATAGAAATAGATTCCTAATACTAAGTGACAACCTCTATGTATAAAATCCTCTAACAAGGTCGCACTTAATTGTGTGTTTGTAACCTTTAACAGGGTTGGCTCCTAATAGGGCTCACTTCAGAAGAGTGAAAATTTGGGGTACCGGTCCAAGTGGTTTTTTACCTTAATAGGGTTTCTATGTTAAAATTCATGTGTTATGTGTGTATGATTCATTTATTTATTTTCTTGCATCTTACATAGCTAACTCTAGATTGATCAGTATACTCTGCTTATTTACTGAGTTTCGGTAAATAGTTATACTGCTTATTGGTAATCAAGAAAGAATAAGGATTGATAGAGAAAACCGCTAAATAGTTAATCATTATTAGTATTTCATGGCATGCATCCTATAGGGGCATAATAATCTAAGATTTATTGATTGGTGGTTAAGTTTGAAGGATAAATTTGACGCCACCGATTCGATGACATGTAACTGATTGAATGTTTGATAATGTTAAGTTGAAGATGATGCAAGACATTAAAATAGTTAATGGTTTGTATTTTCATTGATGTCAACTTGATATCATTTGTACGGTCATATACATAATGCCAAAGACTTCAGAGAATCAATGGAATAATGATTATTCTTTCAGCAATGCATAAAAGTCAAGTATTCACTAAGTGATAGACAACACTGACGGAGTGCACACCATCAGTAAAGGCAGATCAAAATTCATAGTGATACCTGATAAGCAGAAGACAGTGTTTCCCAATGAAGTAGAATCACAAGTTGCTCGACGAGAAAAATCTAATGATGCCTGACGGATGGAGATCTTGAAGCTAACTAGAGTTACACCGACAGAACTGGCAGTTGTCACTGACGACAAACTACAGAATTGACTGACGGAACAGAGAGTTTAGAAAATGACAAAATATGTAGTTGGTAGAGCTTAATGATAGACTTAACTAATTGTTTTATTCAACCACAGTTAAGTAATTGATTTAACAAAGATTTATATAGTTGGCAAGAAGATAACTATGAGATAAATTAGGAGTTAAAGCCAGGAATCAAATTGGTTGGATTGTTTTTTATGCCAAGAATCAAGAATCAAAAATCAAGAATCAAGAATCATGAAATAAGGAGTATCATGTCTATATAAGAGACAAGCATAATTCATTTCCGCAAGCAATCAGATACATGGAAGGGGAATGAATAGAAAGAGGATGCTAAAGAGAAACTGGTGAAGGATAACTTCATACAATCCTGATCAATCAAGCTGAAGGAGAGTTAAAGAATTATGTAGACACCGACGAACAGTGAAGCACAGCATCACAGAGTAGAAAGTGTGGAGCACAAAGAATTGAATTGATACATTGATCAGAGAGGTATTGTACTTAAATAGATCTAAAAATCTGCAATTCAAAGTTGCATTAGAAACAGGTCATAGTGTTTCGGTTTAACCATTGAAACATCAAGTCTCTTAACAGAATAGGACTTAACATTCTTCTATAATTGAGGCATATCCTAATAGATTTCCAAAAAGGTTGACTCGTGAAAGTAGCATTGAATTTTCATAAAGCCTATTGACAGCCTAAGAAGAAGGTTGATTCAAGGATGGTAACAAGATTTGCCTAAAGCCTATTAATAGTCTAAGAAGGAGGATGATTCAAGGATGGTAGCAAAATAGATGTTAGATACTAAGTGACAACATATATGTATAAAATCCTCTAACAAGGTCGCACTTAACAGTGTGTTTGTAATCTTTAATAGGGTTGGCTCCTAACAGGGCTCACTTTAGAGAGTGAAAATTTGGGGTACCGGTCCCAGTGGTTTTTCCCTTAACAGGGTTTCCACGTTAAAATCCATGTCTTATGTATGTATGATTTATTACTTTATTGTTTTACATTTAACATATGCATTTCTGGATTGATTGGTATACTCTGCATATTTATTGAGTATCGGTAAATAAGTTTTACTTCTTATCAGTTATCACAGAGAATAAGGACAGACAAGGTAAATGTATAGACAGTTAATTATTTCAAGTATTTCAAGGCATGCATCTTGTAGGGACTTAATAATCTGAGGTGTATTGATTGGTGGATTAAAGGTTAAAGGATAAATTTTTGAGGCCACTGATTCACACCCCCCCTCTCAGTTATTACTGACAATTGGTATCAAATCTTGTGTGCTTAGAAGGAAGGCTTCAAGACCTAAGTATAGATCACAAGATGAATAGACGAGATGTGCCCAAGTTGAATAAAGACAACTTTGCTTCATGACAAAGTAGGATAAGACTCCACTTATCAAGTATTGGTAATGATGTTACTCAATACTTAGATATTGAATATGTGTTACCTATAGAACCATTGATAGTAGATCAATTGAGAGTGAAGCATGAGCATAACTACATGGTTATAGATCTTTCTTCCTCTCTCTCTGATGTTGAATTTGAAGATGTCAAGGATTGCAAAATTGCAAAGAAAATGTGGGACAAACTAAAGCTTGTACATGGAGGTGATACAAATGTTCTGAGAGCTAAGCCAGAAATCCTTAGAGGAAAGTTTGATGATCTCAGAATGAAAGAAAGAGAAAACATCACATAGTACATCACAAGAATAAAAGTAGTCACTGCTATATGAGGTGTTGGAGGTACACTTGAAGAGGAAAGAGTGGTAAGGAAAATCTTAAGAACCATATTGCCTATATATCCTATTAGAGTTTCTGATATTCAAGAAATGAGAGCAGTAGCAAAAAATACAGTCACTCTTCATAGCCTAATTGGTAGACTGATTTCATTTGAGATGAATAACTTTGACAATAGTGTCTTACCAAGTTTAGAGTCTGCATTTAAGTCTTCTATGAAAATAAGCAAATCCAATCATTGATGCTCATCTAGAAGGGACAGTGAAAGTGAAAGTAAAGAAGAAGATCTAGATTAAATAGAAGCACTTATGGCTAGAAGAATACAAAGAGGCAAAGGTAAATACAAAGGCAAGCTACCACTTGTATGCTTTAATTGTAAAGAAATTGGACACTTTGCTGCTAGATGTCCTAACAAAAGAAAAGATGACAGAAGTGATGACAGATCTTTTGAGAAGAAGTCTGACAGAGGTGATAACAAAGATTACAGAGGTTACTGATGATCAGAAAGAAAGGATACCCGAGACTACAAGGATAAAGGCAAGAAGGCTAGCTACCTAGCTGCTTGCAAAGATGAACATACTGAGACTGAACCTGATGATGATATCGAGATGATATTTGTAGCTGTGAAGGATGATTCAGGTGAAGATGAAAGGTATGAAGAAACTGCACTCATGTCTAAGGTTAGTAAGAATGATATCTGGATTATAGATATTGGCTACACTCACCATATGACCGATGACAAAGAAAATTTTAATACTTTTGAATACTATAATGGTGGTACAGTAAGAATGGGAAATGATACACCTTGTCTAGTTGAAGGTAAAGGAACAATAATGTTGAATAACCTGATTAAATGTGAAAATATTTATTGGGTAAAATGATTGAATTATAATCTGTTGAGTGGTTCTCAGCTGAATAATTCAGGTCACAGAGTAGCATTTGAGAACAAGAAGGCAAAGACCTTCAATGAATCAGGAAATCTGATTGGTACCGGTGAATAGACCAAAGGTAACTTATTCTATCTGAATGATACTAACACCACTTGCTTAATGACTAGAAATGAAGACATATGGCTATGACACAAAAGATTGTGTCATGTGAATTTTGACAACATGATAAAAATAAGCAAAAGAAGAAGCATAAGAGGCTTATCGATGATGATAAAGCCAGACAACATCATGTGCAAAAATTGTCAAAAAGATAAAATGACAGTCTAGTTTCAAAAGTAAAACCCATACATCTGATGATATTCTAGAATTAGTCCATACTGACTTATGTGGACCTATGAGGACAAAGAGTTATTATGGAGATAGATATTTTATTCTCTTTGTTGATGATTACTCTAGAATGATGACAGTCATGTTTTTAAAAGAAAAATCTGAAGCATTCAAGATGTTTAAATGGTATAAGGCTATGGTAGAAAAACAAAGTGGTGAGGATCTAAAATGTTTAAAATCAGATAGAGGAGGAGAATTTATATCAGATGAGTTCACTAATTTCTGTAATGAGCATAGCATAAAAAGATAGGTTTCTGCACCAAGAACACGACAGCAAAATGGGATTGCTGAGAGAAGGAACAGATCAATAGTTGATTGTGCAAGAACACTGATGATAGAAAAGGACATCACCCAAATCTTCTAGAGGGAAGATGTCAGCACTGTTGTTTATACACTTAACAGAGTACAATTAAAGAAGGACATAAAGAAGACTCCTTATGAGCTATGGTATGGTAAAACCCCCAATGTAAGTTACTTTAAAATATTTGGTAGTCAATGTTATGTCTTAAAGGATGAAAGAAATAGAAAACTCGACGCCAAAAGTGATGAAGGTATTTTTATGGGGTATTCTACAAAAAACAAATCTTTTAAATGTCTAATCAAGGCTTCTAACAAAATAGTTGAAAGTGCAAATGTAAAGATTGATGAACTTGCAGAAAAGAATGAGCTAGAAAGTACAAAAGAACTAGAAGACTACAACAAGTTTGTTTATTGTGAAGAACCCATAACTCTACCCGAGCAACAATGCTTAAATCCAAAACAACAAAATGTTGCAATCAATGGTCAGAATGTTGTTACTGACGGTCAGGATAATGATCAAAATAATGTGCAAGGTAATGAAGATCAAGCTGATACACAAAGAGTTGTACCTGTACTTGCAAGATATGTAAGAAGGAATCATCTTAAGGACCAGATCATAGGAGATAAAAAGGTTGGTACAAGAACAAGAAGTAATTCTTTAAACTCAAATTGTTTAATTTGTGAGTTTGAGCCAAAATTTGTCAATGCTTCACTAGATAATGAAGAATGGATAAGTGCTATGAATGATGAGATTGAACAGATTGAGAAGAACAAGACATGGTCACTTGTGCCAAGACCAGATGACAAGAATGTCATCGGTACTAAATGGATATTCAGGAACAAACTGAATGAGAATGGAGAAGTCACGAGGAATAAAGAAAGACTAGTATGCAAGGGGTATGCATAAGAGGAAGGTATAGACTATGGAGAAACCTTTGCACCCATTGCTAGGCTAGAGGAAGTAAGAATACTACTTGCTTATGCTACATATAAAGGATTCAATGTATATCAAAAGGATTTCAAGTCAGCATTCCTAAATGGAATACTTGAGGAAGAGGTATACATTGAACAACCAGAAGGGTTTGTAGATCTAGACAAGAGGAACATGGTATGTAGACTTCACAAAGCATGGTTTGAAACAAGCTCCGAGAGCCTGGTATGAACGACTTCATTCTTATCTAATAAGTATTGGATTCATAAGGACTAATGAAAACAGTAATCTTTATTTTAAAGAATATACTAATTCTAACACTTTGATTGCTGAAATATTTGTTGATGACATCATATTTGGAGATGTACGCCTCTCTTTTTGAGCTCCCACAGCTTTCCAAAGATGAGGGTTAGTAGAAAAGGTTTCACAAATGAATGCAAATCATGTATATAATGACTACTAAATGAATAACAAAAACATGAGCAATAAAATGTACAAGCAAGAGAAAGGAAGACAAATAAATGCAAACCCCACGATGCTTGAAGCTTCTATTGTTTCTCTCTGCTCCTTCTGAAATGTTGTTCTTGATGCTTAGTATTGGTGGGGCAGTATCTATGGCTTGAGAAGCGTCAAGAATTTGATAATTTAAATGTGTGTGTGTGTGTGATCGCAAGATGTCTTGAATGCTAGAACCAAACTGATGGAGTAATGGCGCACGAGAGCTTGAAATCCTAGATCCTTCAAATGGTTATGAAGGGTTTATTATATAGGATTTGGTGATGAAATGAATGGTGGAGATCAATCCCAGAGATAGGGAGATGAATGGTTGAGATCAAAAGGAACAGAAGAGGTCCTCAGTAAACTCCACCTCTTTATTTGGTAAAGAGGAGATAGGGTTTGGTTAACTGAAGAGCTATTTATGAGTTACCTTTTTGAATTGAAGAGGTGGGTGAAGTTACCCATGTGGACTGGA
>MU225869.1:1268200-1279335 GCA_018584345.1 Thuja plicata | reverse complement strand
TAGGAGTGGGGGGCACTCTAGTGTTTCCAAAGTTGGGTTGGGGGCTATTTTGGAGGAGGAGGAGGAGGCACCCCAGTTGGTGCATAGAGTTCATAGGAAGATGGCAGCATTTTTGGCTCCCCGACATGAGGATCAGGTTATTATTAAGGATGTGGATGTGGAGCTTGCAGATATAGATGTGGAGGCTCTTGATGAGCAGAGTACTGAGACCAGTTCCTCGGAGGAGAGTGGCAGCAGTAGGAGTAGCACTGGGGAGAGCTCTGGGAGTGGGGATGATTTTGTGGTATTGAGACAGAGAGGAGGAGAGGGGCTAGGGGATAGGATGGAGGAGGGGGATATGGATGTAGTGATGGGAGGTATGGACGATGACCCCTCAGAGGTTGAGAATCTCTCTCAGCAAGTTCAGGATCTACAGGCCCAACTTTCCTTATCCGATGCTCGTGCTACCATTTTGGAGGGCCTCGTGACAGCTGTTGAGTCTAGAGAGCAACAGGCTCAGGCCGAGGTCTACTCATTTATTGGTAGTGTACAGGATGTTTCTCAGAGAGATATTTTGGATAGATATTACTGATCTAGGTGAGAGGCTCAGAGGGAGATAGAGTACTAAAGATGGCATTATGAGGGTGTAGTTCCTGTTGTAGAGAGGGTTCCCAGTTACACAGCATCTCAGAGATCTAGCAGGGCACAGCATTCATAAAGTAGTGGTGTTAGAGCTCCTAAGTCCTCCCACAGGACAGATTCTGATATGCCTCCCTCTCATGCCCCTCCTGGTGAGGGTGGGGGTAGTTCTTGTTGATCATGCTCCTTGTACCATTTTTGTAGTGATTCGTTGTATACTCTGATTAGTACTATTTTTTGTATCCCGATACACTAATATATATATGATATACATGTTGATTACCTTCTTTGTTCCGACTTGCGACTTTTCATTTGCACTCAGATATTTTGATTTACATGAGATGCAACTAAGTTTTGACATGATGTGCAATGGTTTACTTGTTACATGTATGATTCTATATGATTAGTGGTTTAGATGATGAGATGTATATACATTTGTTCTATTATGTAGACTTATGTATGGATGAATGGTTTCCTATGATACTGACATGTTATGTAGGATGGTGTAAATGAAATGCCTATTTATATGAGATGCTTTATGGATGAATGTGATGTTATGTTTTATCATGTATGCAACTACCATGTGCTTTTTATTTTCTGATGCACTTAATGAAATGAATGCAATCTATTATGCATAAAATATTTGAGTAATGCATTTGTTAGTTAGAAAGAAATTAGTTTGGATAGATGTGCTCTGAGATTGATCTAATAGAATGTAATGATAGAAAATTTTCCCTTATTTTTTTTTGCATTTGTGGATAGATATGATCTTATAGAAAGGATGAATGTCCCAAGTCGCTGCCCCTGTTCCAATAATTGTCATCATTGCATCTTTTTTTTTTTATATTTTCTGATATTCTGGAAGAGCGTTGAATGATCCAGATCACATACCATATGGATACCGCCATGACCTCTTGATAGCAGAAGGAGTAGAGAGATTGAATAGAAAGAGACCCATAGTGCACCCAAATATTGACCATCTGGATACCGCTTGTCCTGTGAGTTAATCTAAAACAAAGAAACCAAGACAGAACTCCTATGTACCCAGAGTCCATCTAGATAACATTGTGAGCTCTCTATTTTTGAAAGGGAAAGCCAAGCAAACAAGATAGAACTCCTACTCCCCTAGAGTCCATCTAGATAGCATCATGAGCTCTTGTTTGCAACATAAAGGGAAAGACCATAGAAACCAAGATAGAACTCCAAAGCAACTCAGAGTCCATCTAAATATTGTTGTGACCTCTTGATTCTATAAAACCAAACAAGCAAAAAATAAAGAGAAGGAATGTCTAATTCTTTTCTAGGTTTAAGCTCAGATCGTGGAACTGCGTGGCTGCCAGATAAGTGACAGTGCCTACCGCATTTATCCTAAATCATCATGGCCCTAAAATCGAAGTGAACATTCAATAGACAGGAATCAAAAAAAATGAGTCATAATCTATCATAGCTACTCTCCTCACATGGTGGATCCTGGAGTAGCGTAAGAACATGACTGTGAAATATAGACTGACATCCAACCGACTTGACTGACCTATTCAACTTTTTTTTGTATGGTTCCTCGATGCAGTTGGATCTCTTGATTGACTCAAACTCTTTGGATAGGCTTGATTGGCTTGATTGCTTTGATCATGTTGGCAGCTGACTAAGTTGTGTCAGATGGGCCCAATGTTGGTTCACAAAGCTCATGATTGTGATAGTTTTTGAATGATTTGATCATATTGGTAGCTGATTAAGCTATGTCAGATGGGCCCAATGCTGGTTCGCAAAGCTCATGATTGTGACAATTATTGATTGATTTGATTGCTTTGATCGTGTTGGTAGCTAATCATGCTATGTCAGATGGGCCCAATGCTTGTTTGCAAAGCTCATGATTGTGACATTGATTGACTGGGCATGAATGCCCTTTGTTTTTTTGATAACCTCGTTGGTTTTATTGCTTGGGATTTTGTAATTTTTTCGAATGTTTTTGATGAAGATTGGTTTTCTCTTGATATTTGATCTTTTTAGGATTTTTGATGGATTTTCCAATTTTTTTAGGATTTTTTAGGACATTTGGAATCGCCCCCTAGTCTGGTGGACCATTATTAACCATTGGTAAGTGCTTGGTGCTCAGCGGGGTTTGCGCTTGTGGATATAGCTTTGGATAGTCAGTCTTGCCTTTGAATTTTGCTCAAGCTTTTGGAGCTCGTTGATGGTGAAGCTGGATTTGAACACTTGGCACCTGTTTGCCAGGTTTTCACCAAGGTACCTAATCAATAGCGCCTGATTGCCAGGTTTTCACTGGTAGAGAGATTTTGTTTTTCTCTTTACTTTTTTTGCTTTTTTTGTTGTCGCTAAGGTGCCTGATTGCCAGGTTTTCACCAAGGTAACTTTTATATTTTTTAATTTTTTTGGTATTTTCTGAATATGTAGTTAAGTGCCTTAACCATAAAGTCCTTAAGGGTAAAACCTCTTTAGGTGCATGCTATTGATGTAGCTAGGGAGCTGATCTCCTTCTGGTGTAGCTAGTATGAATGCCCCACTCTGACTAGAGTTGACAATAACAAATGGTCCTAGCCAGTTAGGCTTGAACTTACCAGGTTTGACTCTCTCTGCTTGATTCTTCTGATTTTCCATGAGGAAAAGGTCTCCTAACTCAAATTTTCTTGGCTTCACCTTCTTATGATAGTTCCGTCTAAGGTGATTTTGATAGCCTTGTAAGTGGTCAAAGGCATGTTGCCTTCTTTCATCTAGTAACTCTAGCTCACTGAGCCTTGCTACTCTATAGTCTTCATCAAAAACCAGGTGCTTTAATGATATCCTCAGGGATGGAATTTCAACTTTGAGGGGTAATACCACCTCTGTTCCATAGACCAGGGAGAAGGGAGTTGCTCCTGTTGGTGTTCTCACACTAGTTCTATATGCCCATAATGCGGGACTAATCTGTAAATGTCATTCTCGCCCTGATTTGTTTACTATTTTCTTCAGAATCTTCAAGATTTTTTTATTTGTAGCTTTGGCTTGTCCATTCCCTTGAGGGTAGTAAAATGAGGAGAACCCTTGTTTGATGCAAAACTGTTCACATAGGTCTTCAACATCCTTGTTCTGGAAAGGGGTACCATGATTTGTCAAGATTGTTTGGGGGATCCCGTATCGACAGATGATGTGGTTAAGTATGAACATAGCATCTATTTTCCAGTGATGTAAATGAGGGGAATTTCTTCCACCCACTTTGTGAAGTAATCCATTGCTGCTATGATGTACTTGTGTCTGTTTGCTGAAGAAGGTGTTATCTTACCCACTAGGTCAAATCCCCACATTGAAAATGGTAAAGGTGATGTAATTGGATTTATTTCCTGTGTTGGTGCATGGATGAGGTCTCCATGCATTTGACACTGTCTACACCTTTGAACATGCTTGTGTGCATCTATCTCTATTGTGGGCCAGTAGTATCCCATGCGGATTATTTTCTTAGCTAAGTTGTTGCCACCTCCATGAGTTCCACATATTCCTTCATGTACCTCATACAAAGCTTTCTGGGATTCCATGGAAGTGAGACATCTTAATAATGTTCCATTGAGACTTCATCTATATAGAGTAGTTGAGAGGATTGTATACCTAGAGGCTTGGCAGATGAGGGCTTTTCTCTGGTTCCTAGACAAGTTTGGGGGTAAGACATTGTTTTGGAGATAGCTATAGACATCTTGGTACCATGGGGATTCAGGACCAACAAGGACACACGCTAATTTCATGATAGATGCCTGATGTGATGGTACCAAGAGTTGCTCCACTAGAAACTGGAATTTGGTATCATTACCTGGCATATCAATCAGTGATGCTATGGTAGCCATCGCATCTGCCACTTTATTCTGTGCTCTTGGGACTTTCTCGAAGAGAATGTAATGAAATTTTGTGCGCAGTCCTTCCATTTGGGCTCTGTATGGTATGAGCTTCTCATCCTTGGTCATGTAGTCATTGTTGACTTGACTAATGACCAACTGTGAGTCTCCAAAGACCTTCAGGTTCTTGATTCTCCATTATATTTCTATCTTTAGACCGATTACCAGTGCCTCATATTCTGCTATGTTGTTGGTGCACGGGAAGTTGAGTCTAAAGGACTTTGGAATTGTATCATGGTCTAGCGTGATGAGCACTATCCTTGCCCCCGCACCATGGTTTGTACATGATCCATCAAAATAAAGTTGCCATACTTCGATCGTCAGTTGTAGTGTCATGATAGATTCATCAGGAAAGTCTCAAACAATAGGCTGGTGGTCTTGAAATTATGCCTCTGCTAGTTGATCTGCAATCACTTGCCCTTTGATGGCCTTTCTGTCTACATGTTCTATGTTGAACTCGCTCAAGATCATTACCCACTTCACCATTCATCCAGTGAGTGTTGCTTTGCTTAGTAGGTATTTCAGAGGATCAATATGTGCGATCAGCTTTGTCTGGTGGCTTAGCATATAGTGTATTTTGGGAAGTGAAGACAACTATGAGGCATGATTTCTCAATTGGCGTGTAGTTTAGCTCATATCCCACCAATGTCCTACTTAGGTAATAGACATCCCTTTCTTTACCTTTGTCATCATGTTGTGCCAATAGTACCCCTAATGCTGATTCCATTGCTAAGATATATAGAAGCAATGGTCTACCCTGTACTGGTGGTACCAATATAGGTGACTTAAGCAGGTAATCTTTGAGTATCTGAAATGCCTGTTTGCATTGCTTTGTCCATATGAACTTAATGTCTTTATGTAATAAATATTGGAAAGGGTGACACTTGTCTGCCAGTTGTGCTATGAAGCGTCTGATCAATTGGAGCCTTCCTTGTAACCCTCTTAGTTGTCTTAGGTTCGATGGTGGAGGAATGTCCAATATTGCTTTGACCTTTGTTGGATCCACTTCAATTCCTATGTGTGATACTATGAACCCTAGTAATTTTCCCGCTGTGACACCAAATACACACTTTTTTGGATTTAGTCAGACTTTGAATTCCTGCATTCTATCCAAGATAGGTCCCAAAACCTGTAGATGATCCTTTCAAAGTATGGACTCTGCAAGTATGTCATCCACATAATCTTCCATTGTCTTGTGGATGAGATCATGAAATATGGTTGTCATTGCCCTCTGATATGTCGCTCTAGCATTCTTTAGACCAAATGGCATGACATTCCAACAATATGTTCCCCAAGGACATGTGAAATCCATTTTTTGTTGGTCTTCTGGCGCTATCCTTATTTGGTTGTAACCTGAGAAGCCATCCATAAGTGATAGCATTTCATGCCCTGCAGTTAGGTCCACTATCATATCGATGTTTGGTAAAGGAAAGTCATCCTTGGGACATGCTATATTGAGATCCTAGAAATCTATGCAAATCCATATTTGACCACTGTGCTTCGTACCTAGTACCAGATTAGATATCCAATCTGCATATGGTATAGGTCTGATGAATTTAGCATCCAGAAGCTTTTTCAGTTCTGCCTTGACTAGCAATGCAACGTGAGGATGCATCTTTCTTAGCTTTTGTTTGACATGTTTGGCATTTGGTAGCAATGGGAGATGGTGTAGCACTAACTCTGGATTCAACCCTAGTATATCTGAGTAAGACCATGCAAAATTGATCATTCGTGCCTTGAAGAAACTAATAAATTTCTCCCTTTCTTCAGGAGTAAGTGATTGCGCCAGGTATATGTTCCTTGGGTTCTTGTCATCCCCCAAGTTGATTTCCTCTGTCTCTTCGGCCAGTAGTGCTGATTTCTCCTCTGTTAAGGGGAGGAGTTCTCTCTTTCCATCTTCTAGCACCTTCGTGAGGTTTTCGCCAGAAGATACATCTTCTTTTAGCTTTTTACTCTTTTGTTCTTTTTTCTTTTGTGGACTGGAAAGAGGAGCTTCCTCCCCGAAGTATGTTGCGCTATCTAGGTTGAAGGATAATCTTGCCTTGTGATCTCCTGATGGGATTCCTTCCCTCGGTCCCATGAAATGAGCTATAGCTTCATCATTTTTTAAGACATCAAGATCAGGTGGTCCTTGTTGATCCCACTCTATAAGCTTAGGGTGTACAAGATAGACACTTTCACTACTATTTGGCTTTGGTTGGCTGAACGGGACTGCTAATATGGTGCCTATAAAATTGGACTATGATGAGGAAGCACCACTTGATGTCTGATGAATGATATGTTTGTCTATACAAGGTTGTTCGGAAATGGTCAATTGGTCAAATAAGTCTGCGAGATTTATGACAATGTCTAACCGAGGGGAGTAATATGGGATTGATGGTTCAGAGTCATGAAGGGATCTCCACTCGTACTCATGGGAGTTAGTCTCAATGGAATGTTCATTTGATGTCTCACTTTCTTGGTTATTGTTGATTGCTAAGTGTAGGTTTATTAGGGATTGTATGGTTCCCTCTTCGGTGGGCAACAACTGCGCTAATATTTTGCTTATTAGGACATGCTCTGTGTTGTGCCCCTGGCGCATCTCTGCCACTTGTTCCTAGTTTTCTTGAATGTTTTGGACCATAGGACTAGTGCTTTGTTGTCCATATCCCAATCCTCTTGTATTTCTTTGAGTTGGTGGGAGAGGTAATTCATATATGCCCTGTTGCCTTACCCCCAGTCTAGTTGTACCATCATACCCAAATCTTTGGATCATTGTGTAACCATTACCATAGTTTGCCAAGGGTGGTGGTGGTCGGATTGTCTCAGAGGTGTCTTGATATAACCAGGTGTTGATGTCTTGTTCAAAATGATTCTCTTCCGCTATGTCTCCCCATCGGACAAAGGTTGTGAGTGGACATCTGAATAGAATCGGCTGCGAAGTTTCTGTTGCAATAACAAGTTGTGGCATGCCATGAGTTCTTGGGCTTTGAGGCATGTGTGTGATGGTAAAGGCTTCTTCATATCTGTATTCACCATAGCCCTTATCTATGATGGATATCTTTCTTTCTTTCTCTGTGACATCCTTAAGATTTGGATTTGAAGAAGATGAGATGCTTGCATCTTGTTTTATGACTATCTTTCCTGCCGCTCGTGTGACATCCTTGGGATTCGAATCTAAAGAGGATGGGATGCTTGCATCTTGGTTTGATGGTAGCTGGTTATCAATGCTGATTTGGACCGCATTACCATATTGGAACGGACTGGGATCTCCTTCTATGATGGTCTCCTCTCCTTGGTGAGGAAACTTGATGCATTGATGGTATGTCAAAGGTATAGCTTGCATTTCATGTATCCAAGGTCTTCCTAGTAACATGTTGTATCCAAACTCAAGGTCTAAGATTTGGAAGGGTGTGTTTTTTACCACAGGACCAATGCGAATAGGTAGAATGATAATACCTTTAGAGGACCGTTCCTCTTCATCATAGGCTCTGATATTTATCCTCCTTGTGACATCAATACTTGATTTTGAATAGCTTAGTTGCTTGATTAAATTTAGAGTACAAATGTTTAACCCAGCTCCACCATCAACAAGGACCCTACGGACAACGCTCTTGTGAATCTGAACAAGTGTAGAGGATCATTATGCAAGGGTTTATGTGGCAGCACATCACGGTCTATGAATGTGGCATGTTTATTAGCTGCTATATGGTTGACCATTGTTTGGAAGCTCTCAGGTGTTATGTCCCTTGGGACAGGTGCATTCTGAAGTGCTTGGTCAAGTGCTACTTTATGCTATGGAGATATGTGCAATAGGTCAAACATGGAGATCTAGGTAGGTGTGCACTTTAGTTGGTCCACTATGCTTGTTTGTGGATCTGAGTTTGCTATAGGATTGGCTGATGTAGTAGTTGAGGGTGGTACTCCTTGCAAGACAACTCTAGCATGACACATTGTTACAGCACAATTGTTACCTTGGTCTCTAATAGTGATTGTAGCCACATGGCTATCTAAAGGGTTGAGGCAATTGATAACATTGTCACTGTTGGCATATGTATAGTTAACTTTATTTCTTTGTCTACCAGACCTGGAGGCTTTTCCTTTGTTGTGATCATGAAAGGTAGCATTGAAAATAGTGTGATCTTTTGTGCCTTTGGTTTGAGTATTCATCACATCGATGATCCCTGTGTCAATCAGATCTTGGATAGCATGTTTCAATCGGTAGCAGTTGGTTGTTTTGTGCCCCTTGACTCGATGAAACTCACAGAAATCTTTGTCATTATACCACCTCTGTTTGTTTTCATCTTGTTCAAAATCCTTAATTTTTGGGAGATTGATAATGTTTGATTGTATCACCTTACGTAAAGCTGATTCTATCAGCTCTCCTAATGGTGTCAAATCTCTTTGCTGGAATTGAAACTGTGGTTTGCGTTGATTCTGTTGTTGATTGTTTGACACAGCAGCTACTTGTACAGGGGGAGGTTGGTTTTGGATATATGCTTGTTGAGTGGGCCCTGTGGTTTTTTGGTTTGTCACAAGTGCACCTTGTAGTGACACCTTGGGTTGTGCATAGTTGACTGTCTTCACATCAATGACACCATCGCTAGTGACATTTTTGTTTTTTTTCCACCACTTAGCTTTTTCCATTGCATTCTTGTTTGTATTCATTTGTGTAGGATCTACAAGGATTCCTCATTTGACTATTAAGTCTTGTTCGGGCACATCATATGTTATGCAGTTTGTTGTATTCCTCCATCTCTACAGGAATTTCACAAAAGATTCTCCATCCTTCTATTTGATATCACAAAGGTCCTTGATGCTGACCTTGTGCTCGATGTTATGATGGAAGTGAGCTATGAACTTTTTAGCCAATTCTCCCCAAGACTGGATGCCATGAGGTAGATGTGAAAACCATTCCATTGTTGGTCTGGCCAAGCTTTGTGGTAACAATCACATTAGATAAGTCTCATCATGAGCGACTTCGACGCAACTAGCAAAGAACTCTTGGATGTGTTCAATAGGGTTGGTACTGCCCCTATATTTGTCAAACTTCGATACCGAGAAGTGATTTGGGAATGACGACATGTGAAGAGAATGGTCAAAGGGGTATGGGTATAAGTCCTCTGTAGTATAGGATTTAGTTTTCCCCTAATTTTGCATATCCATCATTTGGGTTTGAAGGGTTTGCATTTGTTGCATCAACATGTCTGTTTGATTTTGAGGCTGATGTGTAATGTTCCTATGTGCTGAGGTGGGTATGAGGCTGTGCCTCTTTTTCCCTTGAGTAGGAATGTAGGATTTCATCCTAGGGACTTGATATCGATTCCCCACTAAGTGATTTGTAACTGAAGGGACATGAGTAATCCATGGTGGGTTTTGATGTGTTTGCTGTTGTGACTGAAACTGGGGTTGGTATTGTTGTTGCTGAGGTTGGGGTTGAAACTGGGGTTGCTTTTGCTGAGGTTGGTTTTGAAGCAACTGAAGCTGGGGTTGTTGTTGCAGAGGTTGGAACTGAGGCAACTGAAGCTGGGGTTGTTGTTGAGGGGGTTGGACTTGAGGAAACTGAAGTTGGGGTTGCTATTGCGGAGGTTGGATTGATGTTGGAATGGGCAAAGATGTAGCTTTGGGTGGGCCTTGACTATAAATAGGTCCTGCAGAGATGGATCCTTGCGGGCATGAGGTGTTGATCCCAAGACTAGTGTGAATGGATTATAGTAGTGGCATAGTTTCAGAATAGTTAGTGTTTGGTGGGGTGGAAGGAATTGCATGAGAGCTTGATTGAGCTGGCCATGAGACCAAAGGTGTAGGCATACTATTGACCATGGGTGCACTTAGTTGCGAGCCTATCATGCTTTGAGTGGATGATGTGCTGGCTTGGTTTGGGTCCTTAGTTTGACCAGATATAGTCTGCGCTGATGTAGGTAAGATCAAAGGTGGAAAAATTGGAGACACAATAGGTAATATCTAAGGTGGTTGAGTAGTGTTTTGACCTGCGAGAGGATTTTCGGGCCATATAGTCGATACACTAAATTTAGCAGGAGTTTGACTCCCTTCTTTATTAGCATGGCTAAGTAACATCTAGGGTTCCTCTCTACAATAGTGTCAACTACCTTAGTGGAGTAGGCATCTTTTTCCGCATCTTCAAGTTCTTCTTCTGTGATATCTTGGAAAAAGGCTGCCCCACAGGGTTGTTCAATAAATAGGGCAAAACTGGTGTTCATGAAGGGATCGTTCTCTTGCTCTATTTCCCAAGTGGGGAAACGGTTCATATTGTATGCACCCTAAAATGGTCGCCTAGACTTTGGGCCCCATTTCTCAATTTATCAAATCCCTGAATCAATATTTTCAAATATCAACAATATCAATTATATCAATTTCCTTGATCAAATCATAATCAATTCAATATTTCCTAAGGTTTGAGCCTTATTTAATTTAAAAGAGAAAAAAATAAAAATAAAAATCTTATTTAATTAAGAGAACATACTCTCTTTTAATTAATTAAAAATCTCTTTTAATTAAATAATAAAATCACTTTTATCCTAAGCCTTTATTTAATCAAAAGGAATTTCCTCCTCTTTTATTTAAATAAAAAATCCCCACTTTTCTTCTTATCCTATGTTGCACAAATAAAGCATTATTCTTATTTTATAAAAAGGGAAA
>MU225869.1:1233513-1255294 GCA_018584345.1 Thuja plicata | reverse complement strand
AATTAATGGTAATTAATCAATTAAAGCTAATTAATTAAATAAAATTAATTATTTAATTAATTTTGAGAATTTGATTAGATGATTTAGGGAATGAATTTAGAGGAAAATAGATGATTAATTAATGATTGAAAAACCATTAATTAATAGATGAAAATTAGTATTTTTAATGTAAAGTCGCAAGCCTGTCCATTTTAGGGTGTCTACAGGAGGCAATGACATCTTATGCAAGTCATTTGCTGATGAGATGAGCAAAGCGTTTGAGATGTCTATGTTTGGAGAGATCAAGTTCTTTCTTGGTCTACAAATCATTCAACAAAGTGAAGGTATTTTCATTACACAGTCCAAATACATCAAAGAGGTCCTAAAAATATTGAAGATGGAAGATTCCAAACCTGTTAGAATATTGATGGCTACTGGATGCAAATTAACAAAGGAAGATAAGACAACAGAGGTAAATCAGACTTTATATAGATCAATGATAGGAAAAATCATGCATGTAGTACACACTAGACCAGATATTGCACATGCTATAGGAATTGTTGCTAGATTGTCTGCTAACCCCAGGGAATCACATATGACTGCTATGAAAATAATTCTAAGATATCTAAATAATACTGAGGAATTTGGCTTATGGTATAGAAGAGAAGGAAAATTTGAACTAAAAGTGTTTACCAACGCTGATTGGGCTGGAAATTTTGATGACCAGAAGAGCACAACTGGAGGAGCATTCTTTATGGGACAAACTTGTCACATAGATTAGCAAAAAGCAAGGATGCATCTCTCAATCTACTGCAGAAGTAGAATATGTTGTTGCTACTGCAAACCGCTCAAATATTGCATGGATCAAATAGTTGCTAGAAGGTATGCATATGAAGATCTCAGAACCAGTGATTATCTATTGTGATAACACCAGTGCAATAAATATTTCCAAGAACCTAGTCATGCATGCAAAGACTAAATACATTGCCATCAAGTATCATTATTTAAGATAACAAGTTCAAGAAAAAGAGGTGATACTTGAATATGTGCAATCAAAAGAACAATTGGCTGATATCTTCACCAAGCCACTTCTCAAGGATACATTTGAGTACTTGAGAAAGAGACTAGGGGTCAAACCCATGTCTACCAGTCAGTAAAAGACTCAAGGCTGCATCAGCCTATATATTATCAGAATATCATTCATGTTGATGCAAGCAAAAGATGAACTTCAAAGCTACATCTATATACAGAAAGGTATATATCAAAACTGAGTGCTAGAGCATATTGTTGTATTGTTGATAGATAAGGGAAATTCAAGGAATATATTATGGATAGAAGAAAATAATTGTTTGACATGAATGTCAGATATTTGTAAAATATTTGTTTGGCATTATTGTCAAAGGGAGAGAATGTATCCATATTATCACAAGAGGTAGGTTATCCATTATCAGATTACTCCAAATAGGGAGAGATCATATCTATAGGGAGAGAATTTGTATGAAGAAATCATATATAAAGGGATATTTTTTGACAAAAGACAAAGACATGAAAGAAGAAGAACAGTCAAAAGAGAGAAATTGACACAAAAGGATAACACAACACATCAGAAGAAGAAACACAGAAAGCTGCAAGAATCAAATCTAAGCTAACACAGAGCTTACCGGCGGTCAGACATTTCTATCAGTTATCAAAACAAACTATTTGGTAATTTGATGAATCTCAACAATTGTATTTCATATTGTATTAAAAATAGTATAGTATGTTGCCATCAATGCCAAAGGGAGAGATTGATGACATGTAACTGATTGAATGTTTGATAATGTTAAGTTGAAGATGATGCAAGACATTAAAATAGTTAATAGTTTGTATTGTCATTGATGTCAACTTGATATCATCTGTACAGTCATATACATAATGCCAAAGACTTCAAAGAATCAATGGAACAATGATTATGCTTTCATCAATGCATAAAAGTCAAGTATTCACTAAGTGACAGACAACACCGACGGAGTGCACACCATCGGTAAAGGCAAAGAAAAATTCATAGTGATACCCAACAAGCAGAAGATAGTGTTTCCTGACAAAGCAGAATCATAAGTTTCCCAATGAGCAAAATCCAATGATGCCTGACGAACGGAGATCCCAAAGCTAACTGGAGTTACACCGATGGAACTAGCAGTTGTCACCGACGATGAACTACAGAATTGACCGATGAAATAGAGAGTTTAGAAAATGACAAAATATCTAGCTGGCAGAGCTTAAGGATATACTTAACTGGTTGTTTTATTTATTTTATTTGACCACAGTTAAGTAATTGATTTAAAGAAGATTTATACAGTTAGCAAGAAGATAAATATGAGAGAAATCAGGAGTTAAAGCTGAAAATCAAATTGGCTGGATTATTTTTTACACCAAGAATAAAGAATCATGAATCATGAATTAAGGAGTATCATGTCTATGTAAGAGACAAGCATAATTCATTTTCACAAGCAATCAGATACACAGAAGGGGAGTGAATAGAAAGAGGATGCTAAAGAGAAACTGGTGAAGGATAACTTGATACAGTCCTGACCAATCAAGCTGAAGGAGAGCTAAAGAATTATGCAGACACTGACGAACAGTGAAGCACAGCATCACAAAGTAGAAAGTGTGGAGCACAAAGAATTGAATGATGACATGTAACTCATTGAATGTTTGATAATGTTAAGTTGAAGATGATGCAAGACATTAAATCAGTTAATGGTTTGTATTGTCATCGATGTCAACTTGATATAATATGTACGATCATGTACATAATACCAAAGACTTCAGAGAATCAATGGAACAAAGATTATATTTTATGCAATACATAAAAGTCAAGTATTCACTAAGTGACAGACAACACCGACGGAGTGCACACCATCGGTAAAGACAGAGAAAAATTCACAGTGATAACCGACAAGCAAAAGACAGTGTTGCTCGACGAGCTAAAAATAGAGTTGCCCGATGAGCAAGATCCAATGATGCCCGACGGATGAAGATCCTGAAGCTAACTAAAGTTATACTGACAAAACTGGCAGTTGTCACTGATGACAAACTACAGAATTGGCCGATGGAACAGAGAGATTAGAAAATGACAAAATATCTAGCTAGCAGAGCTTAAGGATAGACTTAACTGGTTGTTTTTTTTTTTTATTGGACCACAATTAAGTTATTGATTCAAAGAAGATTTATACAGTTGGCAAGAAGATAACTACGAGAGACATTAGGAGTTAAATCCGTAAATCAAATTGGCTGGATTATTTTTCACGCCAAGAATCAAGATTCAATAATCATGAATTAAGGAATATCATGTCTATATAAGAGACAAGCATAATTCATTTCTGCATGCAATTAGATACACGGAAGGGGAGTGAATAGAAAGAGGATCCTGAAGAGAAACTGGTGAAGGAAAAACTTCATATAGTCCTATTTAATCAAGCTAAGGGAGAGCTAAATAATTCTACAGATACCGACAAACAGTGAAGCACAGCATCATAGAGAAAAAAGTGTGGAGCAAAAAGGAATTGAATTGATACATTGATCAGAGAGGTATTGTACTTAAATAGATCTAAAAATCTACAATTCAAAGTTGCATTAGAAACAGGTCATAATGTTTCAGTTTAGCCATTGAAGCATCAAGTCTCTTAACAGAGCAGGACCTAACAGTCTTCTATAATTGAGGTATATCCTAACAGATTACCAAAAGGGTTGATTCATGAAAGTAGCATTGAATTTGCATAAATCCTATTGACAGCCTAAGAAGGAGGTTGATTCAAGGATGGTAGCAAGATTTGCCTAAAGCCTATTAACAGTCTAAGAAGGAGGCTAATTCAAGGATGGTAGCAAAATAGATGTCAGATACTAAGTGACAACCTATGTATAAAAATCCTCTAACAAGGTCATACTTAACAGTGTGTTTATAACCTTTAACAGGGTTGGCTCCTAACAGGGCTCACTTCAGAGTGAAAATTTGGGGTACCGGTCCTAGTGGTTTTTTCCCTTAACAGGGTTTCCACGTTAAAATCCATGTGTTATGTGTGTATGGTTTATTACTTTATTGTTTTATATTTCACATATGCATTTCTAGATTGATTGGTATACTCTACATATTTACTGAGCATTGGTAAATAAGTTTTACTGCTTATCGATAATCAAGGAGAATAAGGACAAACAAGGTAAACTGATAGACAATTAATTATTTCAAGTATTTCAAGGAATGCATCTTGTAGGGACTTAATAATCTGAGGTGTATTGATTGGTGGATTAAAGATTAAAGGATAATTTTTTAAGGTCACTGATTCACCCCCCCCTCTCAGTTATTACTAACAATTGGTATTAGAGCTTGTGTTCTTAGAAGGAAGGCTTCAAGACCTAAGTAAAGATCACAATATGAACAGACAAGATGTGCCTAAGTTGAACAAAGACAACTTTTCTTCATAGCAAAGCAGGATAAGACTCCACTTATCAGGCATTGGCAATGATATTACTCAATACTTAGATACTGAATATGTGTTGCCTATAGGACCATTGACAGTATATCAATTGAGAATGAAGCATGAGCATAACTATTTGGTTATAGAGCTTTCTTCCTCACTCTCTGATGTTGAATTTGAAGATGTAAAAGATTGCAAAACTGCAAAGACAATGTGGGAAAAACTGAAGCTTGTACATGGAGGTGATACAAATGTTCTAAGAGCTGAGGCAAAAAGCCTTAGAGGAAAGTTTAATGATCTCAAAATGAAAGAAAGTGAAAATGTCA
Source organism: Thuja plicata (assembly GCA_018584345.1). Classification (NCBI taxonomy): domain Eukaryota; kingdom Viridiplantae; phylum Streptophyta; class Pinopsida; order Cupressales; family Cupressaceae; genus Thuja; species Thuja plicata. Next base: position 1,250,535 of record MU225869.1, on the reverse strand, counting down.
CATAGTATAGCACAAGAATAAAAGTAGTCAATGCTATACAAGGTGTTGGAGGTACACTTGAAGAGGAGACAGTGGTAAATAAAATCTTCAGAACTTTATTGCCTATTTATGCTATTAGAGTCTCTACTATTCAAGAAATAAGAGTAGTAGCAAACAATATAGTTACTCTTGATAGCCTAATTGGTAGACTAATTTCAATTGAGATGAATAACTTTGACAATAGTTTCTTACCAATTTTAGAGTCTGCATTTAAGTCTTCTATGAAAATAAGCAAATCTAATCATAGATGCTCATCTCGAAGAGACAGTGAAGAGGAAGATCTAGATGAAATAGAAGCACTTATCACTAGAAGAATACAAAGAGGCAAAGGTAAATACAAAGGCAAGTTACCACTTGTATGTTTTAATTATAAAAAAATTGGACACTTTGCTGCAAGATGTCTTAACAGAAGAAAAGATGACAAAAGTGATGACAGATCTTTTGAGAAGAAGTCTGACAGAGGTGATAACAAAGATTACAGAGGTTACCAATGATTAGAAAGAAAGGATACCCAAGACTACAAGGATAAATGCAAGAAGGATAGCTACCTAGCTGCTTGCAAAAATGAAGATACTAACACCGAACCTAATGATGACATCAAGATGGTATTTGTAGCTATGAAGGATGATTCAGATGAAGATGAAAGGTATGAAGAAACTACACTCATATCTAAGGTTAGTAAGAATGATGTCTGGATTATAGATAGTGGCTTCACTCACCATATGACTGGTGACAAAGAAAAATTTAATATTTTTGAGTATTATAATGGTGGTACAGTAAGAATGGGAAATGATACACCTTGTCAAATTGAAGGTAAAGGAACAATAATGCTGAATAACCTGATTAAATGTGAAAATGCTTATTGGGTAAAAGTATTGAATTATAATTTGTTGAGTGTTTCTCAGCTGAATACAATTGAAGAAGGACTCAAAAATGACTCCTTATGAGCTATGGTATGGTAAAACACCCAATGTAAGTTACTTCAAAATATTTGGTAGCCAATGTTATGTCTTTAAAGATGATAGAAATAGAAAGCTTGATGCCAAAAGTGATGAAGGTATTTTTTTGGGTATTCTACCAAGAGAAAAGCTTTTAAATGTCTAATCAAGGCTTCTAACAAAATAGTTGAAAGAGCAAATGTGAAGATGTGTGAATTTGCAGAAAAGAATGAGCTGGAAAGAACAAAAGAACCAGAAGACTACAACAAGTTTGTATATTTTGAAGAACCCATAACTCTATCCGAGCAACAGTGTTTAAATCTAGAACATTAGAATGTTGCAATCGATGGTCAGAATTTTATTATCGACGGTCAGGATAATGATCAAAATAATGTGCAAGGTAATGAAGATCAAACTAATATACAAAGAGTTATACCTATACTTTCAAGATATGTAAGAAGGAACCATCCAAAGGACCAGATCATAGGAGATAAGAAAGTTGGTACAAGAACAAGAAGTAAGTCTTTAAACTCAAATTGCTTAATTTGTGAGTTTGAGGCAAAATTTGTCAATGCTGCACTAGATAATGAAGAATGGATAAGTGATATGAATGATGAGATTGAACAGATTGAGAAGAACAAGACATGGTCACTTGTGCCAAGACCAGATGATAAGAATGTCATTGGTACAAAATGGATATTCAGGAACAAACTAAATGAGAATGGAGAAGTCACAAGGAATAAAGCAAGACTAGTATGCAAGGGGTATGCACAAGAGGAAGGTATAGACTATGGATAAACCTTTGCACCTATTGGTAGGATAGAAGGAGTAAGAATTATACTTGCTTATGCTGCATACAAAGGATTCAAAGTATATCAAATGGATGTCAAATCTTCATTCCTAAACAGAATACTTGAAGAAGAGGTATACATTGAGCAACCAGAAAGGTTTGTGCATCCAGACAAGAGGAACATGGTATGTAGACTTCACAAAGCCTTGTATGGATTAAAACAAGCTCCCAGAGCCTGGTATGAATGACTTCATTCCTATCTAATAAGTAATTGATTCATGAGGACTAGTGAAAATAGTAATCTTTATTTGAAAGAAGATACTAATGCTAACACTTTGATTACTGAAATATTTGTTGATGACATCATATTTGGAGGCAATGATGTGCTATGCAAATCATTTGCTGATGAAATGAGAAAATAATTTGAGATATCTATGTTTGGATAGATCAAGTTCTTTCTTGGTCTACAGATCATTCAACAAAGTGAAGGTATTTTCATTACACAGTCCAAATACATCAAAGAGGTCCTGAAAATATTCAAGATGGAAGATTCCAAACCTATTGGAACATCGATGGCTACTGGATGCAAATTAACAAAGGAAGACAAGTCAACAGAGGTAAATCAAACTTTGTATAGATCAATGATAGGGAAACTCATGTATGTCATACACACTAGGCCAGATATTGCACATGCAGCAAGAATTGTTGCTAGATTTTCTGCTAACCCCAGGGAGTCACATATGACTGCTATGAAAAGAATTCTAAGATATCTGAAGAATACTGAGGAATTTGTCTTATGGTATAAAAGAGAAGGCAAATTTGAACTAAAAGTGTTTACCGACACTAATTGGGCTGGAAATCTTGATGACCAGAAGAGCACAACTGGAGGAGCATTCTATATGGTTGACAGACTAGTCACATGGATTAGCAAGAAGCGAGGATGCATCTCTTAGTCTACTGCAGAAGCAGAATATGTTGTTGCTACTGCAAACTGCTCAAATATTGCATGGATCAAATAGTTGCTGGAAGGTATGCATATGAAGATCACAGAACCAGTGATTATCTATTGTGATAACACCAGTATAATAAACATTTCCAAGAATCCAGTCATGCATGCAAAGACTAAACACATTGCCATCAAGTATCATTATTTAAGAGAACAAGTTCAAAAAAAAGAGGTGATACTTGAATATGTGCAATCAAAATAACAATTGGCTGATATCTTTATCAAGCCACTGCCCAAGGATACATTTGAGTGCCTAAGAAAGAGACTAGGGGTCAAACCCATGTCTACCAGTCAGTAAAAGACCAAAGGCTGCATCAGCCTATATATTATCAAAATATCATTTTTGTTGATGCAAGAAAAAGATGAACTTCAAAGCTACATCTATATATAAAGAGGTATATATCATAATCGAGCACCAGAGCATATTGTTGTATTTCTGATGGATAAGGGAAATTCAAGAAATATATTATGGATAGAAAAAAATTGTTTGACATGAATGTCAGATATTTGTAAAATATTTGTTTGGCATTGTTGTCAAAGGGAGAGAATGTATCCATATTATCATCAGAAACTATTCATTATCAGATTACTCCAAACAGGGAGAGATCTTATCCATAGGGAGAGAATTTGTATAAAAGTTGCAAACAAAAGACAGAGACATCGAAGAAGAAGAAGAATGGTTAAAAGAGAGAAATTGAAACTAATAGAGGACACAATAAATTAGAAGAAGAAACACAGAAAGCTGGAAGAATCAAATCTAAGCTAACACAAAGCTTACCGGCAGTCAAACATTTTTATCAGTTATCAAAATAAACTATTTGGTAATTTGATGAATCTCAACAACTGTATTTCATATTATATTATAAATAGTATAGTGTGATAATATAGTATGTTTCCATCAATTCTAAAGGGAGAGATTGATGATATGTAAATGATTGAATGTTTGATAATGTTAAGTTGAAGATGATGCAAGACATTAAATCAGTTAATGGTTTGTATTATCATTGATGTCAACTTGATATCATATGTACGGTCATGTACATAATGCCAAAGAATTTAGAGAATCAATAGAACAAATATTATGCTTTTTGCAATGCATAAAAGTCAACTATTCACTAAGTGACAGACAACACCGATGGAGTGCACACCATCGGTAAAGACAGAGAAAAAGTCACAGTGATAACTGACGAGAAAAAGATAGTGTTTCCCAATGAGCTCAAAATAGAGTTTCCTGATGAGCAAGATCCAATGATGGCCGATGGATAGAGTTCCCAAAGCTAACTGAAGTTACACCGACAGAACTGGCAAATGTCACCGATGACAAACTGCAGAATTGGCCGACAGAATAGAGAGATTAGAAAATGACAAAATATCTAGCTTGCAGAGCTTAAGGATAGACTTAAATGGTTTTTTTATTTATTTTATTTGACCATAGTTAAGTGATTTATTTAAAGAAGATTTATATAGTTGGCAAGAAGATAACTACGAGATAAATCAGGAGTTAAAGTCAAAAATCAAATTGGCTGGATTGTTTTTCACGCCAAGGATCAAGAATCAAGAATCATGAATTAAAAAATATCATTTCTATATAAGAGACAAGCATAATTCATTTCCACATGCAGTCAGATACATGGAAGGGGAGTGAATAGAAAGAGGATGCTAAAGAGAAATTGGTGAAGGAAAAACTTCATACATTCCTGATCAATCAAGCTAAGGGAGAGCTAAAGAATTATGCAGACACTGACAAACAGTGAATCACAACATCACAGAGCAGAAAGTGTGGAGCACAAAAGAATTGAATTGATACATTGATCAGAGAGGTATTGTACTTAAATAGATCTAAAAATTTGCAATTCAAAGTTGCATTAGAAACAGGTCATAATGTTTCATTTTAACCATTGAAGCATCAAGTTTCTTAATAGAGAAAGACTTAACAGTGTTCTATAATTGAGGTATATCCTAACAGATTACCAAAAGGTTTGATTCATTAAAGTAGCATTGAATTTGCATAAAGCCTATTGACATCCTAAGAAGGAGGTTGATTCAAGGATGGTAGCAAGATTTTCCTAAAGCCTATTGACAGTCTAAGAAGGAGGCTGATTCAAGGATGGTAGTAAAATAGATGCCAGATACTAAGTGACAACCTATGTATAAAAATCCTCTAACAAGGTCGCACTTAACAGTGTGTTTGTAACCTTTAACAGGGTTGGATCCTAACAGGGCTCACTTCAGAAGAGTGAAAATTTGGGGTATCGGTCCTAGTGGTTTTTTCCCTTAAAAAGGTTTCCACGTTAAAATCCATGTGTTATGTGTGTATGGTTTATTATTTTATTATTTTACATTTCACATATGCATTTCTGGATTGATTGGTATACTTTGCATATTTATTGAGCATTGGTAAATGAGTTTTACTTCTTATTGGTAATCAAGGAGAATAAGGACAGACAAGGTAAACTGACAAACAGTTAATTATTTCAAGTATTTCAAGTCATGCATCTTGTAGGGACTTAATAATCTGAGGTGTATTGATTGGTGGATTAAATTTTAAAGGATAAATTTTTAAGGCCACTGATTCACCCCCCCCCCCCTTTCTTAGTTATTACTAACATTGAATTGATACATTGATCAGAGAGGTATTCTACTTAAATAGATCTGAAAATCTGCAATTCAAAGTTGCATTAGAAACAGGTCATAGTGTTTCAGTTTAACCATTGAAGCATCAAGTCTCTTAACAAAGCAGGACTTAACAGTCTTATATAATTGAGGTATATCCTAACAGATTGCCAAAAAGGTTGACTCAAGAATGTAGCATTGAATTTGCATAAAGCCTATTGACAACCTAAGAAGAAGGTTGATTCAAGGATGGTAGAAAGATTTGCCTAAAACCTATTGACAGTCTTAGAAGGAGGTTGATTCAAGGATGGTAGCAAAATAGATGCCAAGTATTAAGTGACAACCTATATGTATAAAATTCTCTAACAAGGTCACACTTAATAGTGTGTTTATAACCTTTAACAGTGTTGGCTCCTAACAGGGCTCACTTCAAAATAGTGAAAATTTGGGGTACCAGTCCCAGTGGTTTTTCCCTTAACAGGGTTTCCACGTTAAAATCCATGTGTTATGTGTGTATGATTTATTACTTTATTATTTTACATTTCACATATGCATTTCTGGATTGATTGGTATACTCTGCATATTTGTTGAGTATAGATAAATAAGTTTTACTACTTATCGGTTATCACAGAGAATAAGGACAGACAAGGTAAACCGACAGACAGTTAATTATTTCAAGTATTTCAAGGTATGAATCTTGTAGGGACTTAATATTTTGAGGTGTATTAATTGGTGGATTAAAGGTTAAAGGATAAATTTTGAGGCCATTGATTCACACCCCCCCCCCCCCTCTTAGTTATTACTAATAGCCTAAAGTTGTGAAAGTAAGACTTGATAGAAAAGAGGATCAGTCATAAGAAAGATGATAGAAACAACATGATATAGAGTTTAGAACAGAAGAATTTGGATGATAAAGATGTCAACGTCTTTGGCATTGTTGTCAAAGGGGGAGAAGTTTACTGAAAATGGAGAGTTTTCTATACTTAGAGAATAAGGAAGAGATTACTGAAAAAGAGATTGTTGTCAAAGAGGAAGAGATTAATGAAAGAGGGAGTCTACAGATGAACAGAAGCAGAAAGATTTCAGTGTGATTATAGACACAGAAGAAAAAAAAATTTACAAGATGAGAATTAGAATGAAGCTAAAGACATTAATGAATTCATATCAAGGAACACAGGAAAAATTTTTGGATTGTATGGTAACTATGGTTTAAAATTGTTGTTTTAATATTGAGTGTTTCCATCAATGCCAAAGAGGGATATTGTTGGAAAGATTGTTGGAAAGCTACAATGGAAACAATTGTTATTTTGTCATTGATGTCAAACCTTAATTGGTGAGAATATTGCTATCTATTTGAGTATCATATCTATTGATTGATGAAGGATATTTAACAAGAAGACCAAGTGAAATGGTTGAGCTATGGGAAATCGCAAGGTTACTTGATCAGTTGGCACATTGGCAAAGTAATGTGTTGTTTATCTTTTGACGATAGTTTACTGAGAACAGTTTAGGTCGAGAAATTTTGTGTCGACCAAGAACCAGTGTATGTCGAGCATAATTTCTAATGTTGACCGAGCGTTAGTAAATTTCTGAGGAAAACAGTGTTGGTTGAGCAAAAGAACACAATGTTGGTCGAGCATCAGTATTTTTGTAATTGTTGAGATTTGAGATCTCTGGCCGACATAGTTAACTTTATTGGGATATGTAAATTTAATTAAGGATAAGCACAATTGATCCACACTATTTAAATGCACGGGTAACTTTAATCAATGCATGGATCAAAGATTCAATTAGTGATTGCTTTGGAGAAGTAAATTAAATGTAACGATGGAAAGATCCGTTGGATCTGACCTAACCTAAGATCTATGGTCTTAATTAAGCGGCAAAGATTTATTTTACCTATATGAAGAGGTATAAGATAACCTCAAGGGGTTATTCATAAAAGTATGATGAGTATGCAATAGGATTGCATAGTTAATTGACTGATTAACATAATCTAAGTAGAGAAGGATAAGCAAAGAAGCAGAGAGTTGCATAAGTGATTGCTTGATGGATTTCCAAGCAGATCTGAAGATTGAAATGAGAATGGAGGTCACTCAGTGAATTAGCATTAGAGATGAATTGGATCTGGATTTTCAAAGTAAGTTGTATGTATCATATTACACCTATTTATTACTTTCTAATCATTGTAGCAGTCAAAATCCTTTAACCGGGTTGACCTAACAGTCATTGTATAAATCCTTTGAGCAAGGTGATATTCAGATGGAATGTTCTAAGTCCTCTAACAAGGCCACTCCTGATAGGGTGATTAAATCCTTTAACTAGGTCACATTTAGCAATGTGTTTTGTAACCTTTAACAGTGTTGGCTCCTAATAGAGCTCACTTCAGAAGAGTGAAAAATTGATAGCATGTTATTGGTGGTTTTTCCCATATTGGGTTTTCGTGTTAAATACTGGTGTCAACTTGTGTGAATGTTTATGTTGTGTTTTATTGTTATGTTTCTACAAGATAATTATATTTGAATAGTAAACTACATATTTATGTTGTTAGCTTATTCTATCACTACCGAGTAGATCTGAGTTGTTCAAATTAGTATAAAGTTTAAATGGGCACATCTAGACCTGAGGATAACTGATTCACCCCCCCCCTCTCAATTATTCTAAATTCATTCTAACAGAGGATACTCTTGATGATCTTATTGATCCTGGTGATGAATATGAGACCATTGATCTTGACATTGATTTACCTCATATGCTTTTAACTCAATTGATAATTACACCTAGTATCGAGCATCACAATTTTCAAGAGGATCCCTGTTTGGAACTGGCTATTATTCCTACTACATTAGATAGTCCCTCTTGCGAGTTTCCCACCTTCCCTAAATGATATAAACCAAGATGGGGAGAGTAGGCGATTCACTTGATTGGCTTGTCCTTCATGGTAGCCCTTTTTGTGTTTGTCTATTGTATTATGCTTCTCTCGTAATGTGTTTTCTAAATGTTTGTTAGAATATTTTATATGACCCTTGTTACTTTTTTGGTGCAAGGTGATAAAGGAATCAAACCTGTTGTACAATTTCTCTATATGTATCTTTACTCTTTTATATGTAGTGTTCATGTTATGTTGTACTTGTGCTATTGTTCGTAAATATTTTCCTTATGTAGTCCACTTGGATCTACGCTACCACTGATTCTTTTTGGTCTCCATGTTGTGGTCCAAAAAGACTCTTCTTTGTAACTCTTGAGTTTTCTTTCCTCCATTGTGATTGTAGTTCTACTTTCTTTGGGGAATGATGTCAATTAATTTTCAATAATATCATATCTATATATACATATTATCCTATGATCATACTAACCCCACAGTAGGTAGATCCCTTCTGTGTTCTTTGTATGTTTATGTGGTATTTCCCTTGATTTGTCTTCATTTGGGGGCATCTCGTAGTGGAAACATAATTGGTAGAGTTGTTTATGTTTTCGTTCAATCTATTGCTCATGTTAAAGTGTTAGCAATAACTTTAATGTGGAGGCATAAGCTCTACTCACTTTTTGCACACATGCACCTTTCAAAATATTTCAAAACTTAAAACTTTTTTCCTTTGTGGATTAAAGACTAATCCTTAAAGCATGGATTTTACCTTATAGGATCTCTTGATCCCTCCAGTTTAAATTTATATGGATCTCTTGATCCCTCCAATTTCAATTAACAATGTTTTGATCTCTTAAGGTCAGAAGGTGTCCTTAAGACCTGATCTGCTTGGTGGGTTGACTAGTGAGTAGCCACATTCACTAGGTGGTCCAACTCCATCTTTCCAGTTACACTGTTTCCTTGTGTGGTTCACAATGGGGCATAAGTTCTCATTAGGCAAGGTAATCACACCCTCTCTTTTTCTCCTTAACTGGTGATGTCTCTCTTATCATGATCTTAGGATTGATAAAGAATTAAGTCCCTGGGGGCTTGAGGATTCCTTTGTCCCTTTTGATTTCAATAATATTATATGTTCTTTATGATCTCCTTTACCAAGAATTTGCATTGAGTTCATACTCTTGCTAAAGTGGGGGCTAAATGTATAGTCGAAAAGTGGAAGCAATTCTATTATAGACTAGTTTAGCTTTCTGAGTAAGTGGTTTGGGGTCATGTCAAGTGCCTTGAATGGGTCTCTGACTTGGATCTAACTTTTTTCCATATTTTGCCCCATTTCCCACTTTTTCTAGCCTATTTCTAACACCCTAAACTACAAACTAGGATTTTTGACCTCAAGGTCAAAGTCAACATTTCTAGGTCAAGGTGGACCTTGACCTTGACCTAGGTCAAAATTGACCTTTTTCTTACCTAAGGTCCAGATTTCAGGTTCTCAGGGTTTCCAGATGTCAGGCTTTGGAAAGAATTAATTCCCGCTTCCGGGTCGACTGTTTCAGTCTTCAGAGCAACAATTCTTAAATAATATTTAATTTGGGTCCTCTTATAGGGGTATAGATCTAATTGGAATTTAATTCTCCTATGTAGGCCTCTCTAGAATATTGTGCCCTAGATTCATATATAAGGAAGCTTTCTCCTCTCATTTTCTCTAACCATGATCATCAACTATCAAAGACTTAAGAAGTGAAATCTAAAGGTGAAGAAGCAAGATTTGAAGCAAGCCAAGTATCCATTAAAGAATTCATCTATTCTCAAGCATTTAAGAACTTCTCAAGCACTCAATTCATCAAGAAGACACATTGGTAGCCATTGAAGGATTCAAGCTCTATGGAGCCCTCTTGTTGAAGATTTCTTCATCCACATTCCTCCAAGACTCTTCCTATTCCAAGATCCATTCAAGATTGGTGTTGAATCTCTATAAGAAATTGATTTGAGACATCCTACATTCTACATTCTACATTCTACATTCTATATCCATTTGGTGCATACATACTTGTGGATCCATGGATTCAAGTTCGCCACAAGGGTTTCCATACAAGCAAGGTGAATTTGTTCATTTACCTTGTTTTACTTATGCAATTTCAACTATAATTTGAGATTAATTCCAAAACTGGGGTTTGACCAAGGCAAACCCCTCCCCCCAAACAAAAAATCCATTTTTCTTGTAGGTACAGATTTGGAACAGCGAGTCAGAGTGCAGATTCGGATACCCTTTTCAGAAAACTATCAAGATCTATAAATAGGTTTTCTATCAGAGGTTTTAGAGGTCGATTCTACCCTAGGTCAGAATCAAAAATTCTAGGTCAATAGTGACATTGACTTGAGGGTCAAAATCAGAACTATGTTAGATCGGAAAAATATTTTTGGGTTTTGTCCATCTCTGCATTTTTGTTCTAGATCCGGTTGCAAATTTTCCAGAAACTCAATGCAGACCCCAAAAAATAGCATCTTCAGATCTATAACATTTCAAGGTTAGTACTTTTCTCCTATTCATTTCAATATTTATAAATCTATCACACATTCTTTTCTATAAACAGAATCTAAGATCTTCCTCTTTGCTCTCATTTCCAATAGCTTGATTCATTTCTGCATTGATCCCTCCTTTGGGGTTAATCAATTTGGATCCTTTGTTTGTTTATTTGAGGTTAAAAGGAACATCTTATCTTCCCCACACATTTCAATATACATTCTAATTTCAAATGTAACAACATCTATTTCATACTCCACATTTTCATACCTTACATTTTAGATGTTACAATTTCAAATTTGGGTCATTGGTTATGTGTTTGGTCTTTTACTTCATGAGCTCTTTACCTAGCAATGAAAATATTGAATGGAGGACTGGCATTCCTGTCGATAAGCAGATTTTCAAGTATTTGAATATGTTGGAGAATAGGGAAGATACGTGTAAGGCATATTTATTGTCTATATAGGGGTGTATTAGTTTAGGATTGGTGTTTGTTGGTGTTTTTTTGGCAATTCATGGTGAGGAGGGCTCCTCCTCCGGTCAGAAGAGACTTGAAGAAGTTGTTGGTGGTTCATCTCCTAAACTGAAGAAAATGAAGACACATGATAGAGGAAAATAAATAGTTACCATTTCAGAAGATGGTGAAAAAGAAGCCGAGGAAGAAAGTGTATCAGAAGAGAAGGAAGAAGAGAAAATAGTGTTTTATCTAACATGATCTAAGCATGTGGATTCATATATGGTGAAAAATTTGTTGGAGAATGACGAGTATGAAAGGATTGATAGTTTGTGGACCAATTGTTCATCGGTGAATATTAAATTGGTGATAAAATTGTTGAATAATCACTTGATCAATCAAAAGGTTACGATATCCAGTGTGTTTGGTATACTACCAGCTGAACTTGTGATGAGTGTTGAAATTAAGTTGTTGCAATTTAGTGTAGATTATCGTACAGTGAAGAAATCTATAACAAAGAAATGTGACAATGCAAAACAAAGACTTTCAAGGATTATTAGTGAGATGAAGGGATATGTGTAGGAGATAACTAGCATATACAAGTATTAACTTTGGTGGCCTACTGCTGTAGACAAATGCAAAGGTTAGAGTGAAGTGGTTGAGAAAAAGTTGAATGAGCTTAGAAATACTTATGATATATTTAAGGATCAAGATGGAAAGAAAAGAATCAGAATCAATGAACTTTAGACATAGTGGATGTTATTACAAAGAGAAAATACCTAATAAAAAAAATGGTTGGTGAAGGACCTAGCTGAGGTCCAGTTGGAGCATGCTACTGGATACTTGCTAGTGTAGAGGATTATGAGTGACATTTTCAATCTTCAAAATAAAATAAAAATTTTAACAAACTGGTGGAGTGTGAAAGTCTATGTACCCAAATGGGGGTTGTCATTGTTGAGTGGAAGAAGGAGCTTCCAATTCTGAAGGAGAGGTAGAAGAAATTATTTTTAGTTAAAAAAATTTTATTCCTTTTAATTTCTTTAATATATATATTTGGCCCTTTTCCATTGTGGCAAAAAGGGGGAGAGAAAGAGGAAAATAAAAAATGATACATATGTTCGGGGGGAGTTTTTGGTTGCAAATTTTTTTGGATCAGAAGTGCTTTTTTTGGTGTTTTTCATTAATGACAAAGGGGGAAATTGTTAGACCTATTGAGTTATTGCTGGCATTGGTTTTCATTGATGTCAAAATCCTCGTACTGACATCCTGACAGTATCAATTGGTTGTTGATAGTTTTGGATATGTATCTGTTGTTTGTCAATTATAAAATAATCATTTTAGTTATGGATAGTTTTAATGGTGCATGGAAGGTGTACTTGGTTATACTCATGGCCTACATGTCTCAGCACACTTGTATTTTTGGTGATCATTTTTGAATGAATTTGTTCACCAATTTCTGGTGAATCCTATGCTTTTAGCATTCTTCTAGTCATTTCTGACAGTTGGACAATGGTGTTGTTCATCATATTAGTTTTGGTATCTTTATTTGGACCTTCTCTATCATGTTTCAGCTATTAGTTGGTTTGGATGTTTTGTAATCTAGACATGGTCTTTGTTGTGGCATTCCTACAATATCGGTAGATATAGCATGTAGTGTAAACATATTATGTATGACCTATATTTGGTCATGGTGTAGCGTGTTGTAATATTTCCTTAAGTATGTCCTAGATTTAGGACCCATGGTAATGCATTTAAATTTTAATATCTTTTGTAATTGTGGCCATTACACATGCTTGGTGTGACCAACACATGTTGGGTCTGATATTCATATAAATAAAGGGGACACTTTGTATATCTATGGAGATGGATGGTATGTGATGGTGTAGTGGGAACAATGTGAGTTATTGAAGGAGAAATAGTGTGAATCTGTGATGGTTTTGTATGTGAGTAGAAGTTTGTGAGGTAGATAATTAAATATCAAGAAGTGACTTGCATATTGTGTTATAATGGATTTGACAGTTACATACATAGAGAAGAACAACATTCAGATCTACCAATGGTAACAATAACTTAACTTAATTGTTGAGTTGTTTCATGCATATCTAGATGCAATTCTATCATCTCATCTTTTGTTAGTGATATTTGTAATGGTAGTTAGCCTTATTCATTTGTAAGGGTAGTTAGCCTGACACACAATGAGCCAACCTGTAGTGAGCATAATCGAGAGTGAGCCTTTGTAAAAATCACCTTAACTAGTGTCACCTTAATCAATGTTTCATTTCATGAGAATTAGCTTCTTCATGAATTTTCCCACTTTGGGTTTCCATGTAAATCTTAGTGGTCTTTATTTCAGTGTTTTTGTGTTTTCGTATTTATAATTTTTATGAATGTTTAATGTTGTTAACTTATAGATCATAAGTTGTTGTTGTTCATAAGTTTGTCGACAAAGTAAAAGCTTTATAAAGTGTTTGTGAATAATTGATTTACCTCCCTCTCAGTTATTCAGCTTGTTCAACAATTTCATCCATTTTCCTAAATCAAAACATCAACCTTATCAACCAGAGCCATTGGAGTGTTTCTCTTAAATCAACTCACTTGAAGTTGATAATTATGAAGCATTACACATAATTGAGTAAAAGAAGAGAGTTAAAAAAATAAAAATAAAAACTTGTCTCTAATGTCTTTTTGTAAAATGACAATAAACATATGGTGCACATCAATATAACATAGAGGACAAGATATTTGAGCATGAAAATGTTTGAATCTACTAATGAAATCAATTACCTTTTCTTTAGGACCTTGCTTATAATGCATCAAATTAGTTAAAGATATCTTAGGACCAATATTGCTATGGAATTGTTGAATGAAGGAATTGGCAAGTTTTTGAAAGGAGTCAATGGAATAAGGAGGCAAAGATAAATACCATTTCAAGGCCTCGTCTCAAAAGTTTCTAATGAATAGCTTTTCCATGAACCTTTGATCGCAAGGCAATTTGCTACACAATATTTGAAAGGTCTTAACATGGGTTAAAGGATCACCTTTACAATTGTAGGTCTCTAAATGAGGAATCTCCATGTATTGAGGCATGGCGACATGGATAATATCCAAAGGCAAAGGAATAACAATATCACAAGTAGGAATATTAAACTTGGATTGATTCATGGAATAAATTTGTTGTTGTATAGATGACATGGTTTGAGCAAGGCTATTGATTTTAGATTTGGTGAAAAGAGTAGAAGGAGATATGTGGGAAATGTTTGGAGCATTATGTGAAATGGAAGGAATGGTGTAATAAGAAAAAGGCACACTATTGTAAGTGGACATGGATGGAGTAAGGAAACACATGGTACACTAGGAGGAGTAACACTAGGATTAGGAATGGTAACATGTGTAGGATTTGAAGTTTGAAAGGAAGTGGTTATGATGAATTGAAGGCTCAACACTAGCAACAAGTTGAGTGTAACCAAGGTTTCTAGAAAAATCTTGAACATATTTGACATTATTGTTGACAAGATGGGAAAGAGTACGCAAGAAATCAACACCATGTTCATCATTATGAATTAGCTTTCTCAAACCACCAACTAAGGAAATGACCTCAAGATTTGGATTCTCTTGACCTAACCATTGTTCAAAATTTTAAAAGTCATTAGAAATATTTTGGAGTTGGATATGTGTAACTATTAAGGTCTCATCCTCATCATGGGAAGAATGAGAAGGCTTTTTCTCAAGTGGACGAGGAAGATCATTATTATGCATGTTGGTCTCTTCAAGATTCCTAAGCAGGAAAGAGGACTCGAGATTGAAGGAACCATAAGTCTACAACTTCTCCTAACAGTAATGCTATAGGTAGGACTTAATGTAATAACACTCATGCACAAAATGAACAACTGATAGATCTAAAGAAATAGCAATGTTAATTGTGTATGCAAGGATTCATTAATTATATGTAAACTAATGTGAATTATGCCCAATTAATGAATAGAAATAAATAATTGAAACTAGATGACTTATAATTATATCTAATTAACATAAAAATGAAATGGGAAAAGTAGATCTAATGCATAAAGGAGAATAATGCTTAATCCAAGCCAGAAGTGAAGCTAGATAAATTATAATTTTAGTGAAAAGTAAATCTAAGCATGGCATGAAGCATGAAAATAAAGTAGATCTAACAAAAATCAGAATTGAAAGCATGAAAGCATCGTGTTCATCAAAATATGCAATAGGAAAAGGGAGAAGAATAAAAATAGGGACAAGATCACACCTCCCTTTTCAAATGTAATATTCTCTATTTCTCATTATGAAGGTCAATACACCAATAGACTCAAATATGAATTCAAGCTCTAATCGGGATGTTGGGTGTTTCCTTAAAGAGGGAATATTCATTTGAAAAGTAAGATTATATGTAATTATATATGCTAGGAAATAAAAATGCAATTAAGACAGGTGTAACTTGAAGAAATGGAGGAGATATTGTTATGTTGTTATTTTTTTGACTATTGGAGTCTCGAAATTAGTTGTACTTCCAGATTAGGGTTTTGAAACATGTATGATCTTTGTCTTGTAAATTTGAACCTTTTTTGGAGGGTGCAAGATAAGTGAGACATTTTTCACCTAGGTGCAAAATGAGTGAGTCACCCTGCAATTGGTACTTTTGCATGAAATTTTTTAGAGAGTTGCATTGGGGTATGCAGAGTTTGGATCTTCAGTTACAATTTCCTAGCCTATACCTGTACATAGAAAATTGGGGAAAAGGGTTGTATAAAGGGGTTTTCCTCAGTAAAACCCCTATTTAGTAATCAACCTTAAAATATGAAAGTAAAAGCATGTAATGTAAACACAAAGGCTTAGTATCATGTTGATGTGCTTACTCTCATAGATGGATGTTTGTATTGCTCAAATTCATGAAATATGCTTGTATTTTTTTTCTTATATGTAGTTGTTGACCTTGTAGAAGAGATGTAGGATCAAGGATGTCTTCACATGTGCATGGATCTATAAATTCCACTCCTATATCTTGATTTTCTTAAATTGCTTAATAACACTAGAGAGAGAGAGAGAGAGAGGATTCTTTGCTTGTTTAAAAGCTCCACTAAGCCATCACCATGAGATATAAAATCTTGCTCCAACTTGAAGAAGATTTCCTTGAGAATATCGAAGAATAATGCCTTTGCTTGAGATCTTTGAAACACCTAGCTTCCTTTAATGCTCTTGAATAATAGTAATTGCCTTATGATCACTTTGATTGCTTGCATATGATTGTAGATAGCTTGCACATGATAAGAGATGTCAAAATGAGGAGAGAGATATAGGGTTTATATACTTAACCCCTCATTTTAGGATATAAAACTAAGCCAGGTTGCCCACTAGAGAAGAAAATGATAAAAAAAACTTGATATTGGGCTCTAAGCCCCATCTAGGACAAAAATCAAAGGTGCATAACATCTGGGACATTATGCACCTATGTGCAGAACATCTTGGATATTGTGTGCCCTTGGATTTTGTCCCAAATTTGGCTAGGGACATTGGCATGACAAATAAAGGCAACAATTTGAATTACAGGTTGTTGGGATCAAGAAAAATAGGCAAAAAGACCTCAAAATCACCAAAGAGGGGCTATAGGTCATGATTATAACAACCTATGATGGGTGCTAACTTTTTAGGATGGTACAACCCTTATACCTTAAAGAGAGAGAGGGGATTTATGGCTTAGGGCTTAGGATTTATGATTTAGGGCTTAGAGCCTAAAGAGAGGGAGAGTGTGAGAGAGGGGGAGAGAGAGAGAGAGGTGGGGGAGA
>MU225869.1:1180163-1195182 GCA_018584345.1 Thuja plicata | reverse complement strand
ACAATGATAAGTTAATCTACCGAGTAACAGCAGTATATAAAGAAGACATCTTAGGGACTTGTGGATTTATTTTTGTGGTAACTGATTCACCCCTCCCCTCTCAGTTACTCCATCTATATTTCCAACAGAGTACTTGTATCTATCAGTCGGTCTTTGCAATCTTTTATCACATGTCCAACCTTATGACAATATAAACATGCCATACTTGGATTGGTCCAACCTCTTGACCTTCTGGTCCACTTTCTCATACAGCTGGCAGCAATATGACCATGCCTTCCACATGCTATGCAATTTACCCGTGTGTTATAGTCCCAAACATATGAGTTACCTACTCTTGTTGGTTTGTAGCTATTATCAGTTTCCTTTGGTGTCCAGGCCTTGTTGTTCTTTTTCCAGCACTCCTCATGTCTATGCCCATTCATCTTGCAAGTAGGACAGTACTTGTCCATGTAGGTTTTCCTTTTTGGATTTGTCACTTTGGATCTGCACTCATGTGCCTTGTGTCCTTTCTTTTGACATTTATAACAATTACCAATGAAAGTAGATTATGCTTGAGGAATACCTTTCATTTTGCTTCTGCAAATGTTTGAGGTGTGGCTAGGTTTTCCACGGTGATTGCATGACAGCTTCTTGGATCTTGGGGTTGTGAAAGAATTCCATTGATCTGGTTGATTAGAATATTCACCATTCTTGTTGTACGCTAATCATGTGTAGTTGTTGACTCTTCTCTGTCTATCAAGAAAATCATCCATCCTTTTGTTTCTATCTTCAATTTTCTTGATCAATTCATTTTGTTGATTCTGGACTTTGATTTCATGCTTCAATTTTTCATTCTCTTCTCTTAGCTCACCAATGATATGTATTCTTTCAATGAGTTCAGTATTTAATCTGTTTGCCTCTTGACTCATAAGAAAAATCTGATTGGTAATCTCATGGTGATGCTCAGTAAGTCTTTGAATTTTTTATTCTTTTTCTTGCAGCTTCTTTGTTATTTTCCTCCTATCATCAATGGCTAGTGTTCTTTCATTTTCATATTTTCTTGCATCATTCATGACATCAATCATTTTCACCATTTAAGTCTCTTGACCGATTTGCAGCATTCTCAATTGCTCAGTCAGATGTTGATTGGCCTCATGTAGACTTGTGATCTTTTCATCTAATTGGTCTGATGCTTTACTTGATGTTGATTCTGTTGTATCAAAGTAATCTTGTATTTCTGATTCTTTATAGTCCTTCTCATTCAACTTAGTTGCCATAATCTTTCTTTCATCAAGAAGTTTTCTCAAGTTGATTCTCGCATCTTTATATTGCTCATAGTTTATCTGCATTTGTAATTGCTCATTCTCAATAGTCATATCCAGTCTGTACTTTTCCATTTCTCTGATCTTTTCTCTTAAGTATTTAAGCTTTTCAAGAAAGAGACTTATCTCTGATACCAATTGTTGGAATTATATTGTGAATGATGTACTGAGAGGGGAGGGGTGAATCAATACCTCTAAAACTTTTCTTGGTTAGCCCATTAACCCTTTGTCATCAGTTTGTAAATTATCTTATCTAACTATTCATCTTTCTTTATGTATATGCAATCATAACATAAGTTCTTTAATATGTAACCATACAATAAACATTCATGAAAACAGATAACACATGACACAAGATATGATATCGCAGAAAACTCCTGTTAGGAAGTAAAAACTGCGGTGGGGATTGTTACGCACAAGACTTCACTATCTGCAAATAAGAAGGGGCCGGTAAAGGCTTACAATTGGTCACTTCTAATGACCTACCCTATTAGGAGTATTACAGTGGAGACATGTTAAGATCTACTTCGTTTGAAGCTTTAGCAACACTATTAAGTGTGCACTTTGTTAAGAGATTTGTAAAGAACTGTTAAGTCCACCTTCTACAAAAGGATCTTAGATGTGATGCAATTGTTAGAATGCAACTACATAAGTCTTTTATCTAATGATATATGCAATCTCTAATTTTTGATAATAGATCCAATAAAGCTTCCTATGTATGAGTAATCATCTTTTCATGATTGAATAATACCTTTCTCTGCACGTCGGTAGCCTCTGTGTATTCTTGATAACTGGTGCGATCTTTTTCTGAACTTTGCATAAATTTTGCCTTTTGCTCCTTAGATGCTCTTCATGGCTATCAACAATAATGAATCCATAATTAACAATTTATTGACCATCTATTTATACTAGATTTTAGCTCTATTCTTGATTCACGCTTCACAAGTTAACTCTAGATCCAAGGTTTACAACTTGACCTTGATCTTTAGTTAGATATGTTTTAGATCCATTAGGATGCTTTAAAACATTTACATTATACTTGCTTGACCCTCAAGTAATTATTTAAAACAAATTAAAACTCCATAAATAGAATTACAATGCTTTATCTGATGTGTAAAACTTAGATCAACTATTTGCGGGTTCTCTAACTGACTGTCGGTTATGATGGTCGGGCTGCTCTGTCAATCTGTCAGTTTTCTTTTTCTTCAGTGTTCCTTTCTTGAACTATTTGTCGGGTATACCTTTTCTACTCCATCAGTTTTGTTCTCAAAACTGTATCATTGGTGATGATCTTCATGTTTATGTTTTTGACCCGTCGGTGATGTCCTGCTTACTTTGTTGGTACAACACTTGTTAGTGTTCATCGGTCAATTCCATACTTAGCACTTTCTCGTGACTTTTTGTTCTATCAGGTATGCTTATTGTATGTCGATTATGCTTGTTGCGATGACCTTTATCCTATTTTTCTTTTTAAGTATACTAATGGAAAAAATTAATGTCATCAAATATATCAAAAGATAGAGAGCTGCAAGAATCAAATCTAAGCTAAAATAGAGCTTACCGATGGTCAGACATTTATCTGTTAACAGAACAAAAGATTGGTAGTTTGATGAATCTCAACTATTGTATTTCATATTGTATTAGAAATAGTACAGTGTGATAATATAGTATGTTGCCATCAATTTCAAAGGGAGATATTGATGACATGTAATTGATTGAATATTTGATAATGTTAAGTTGAATGATAATGCAGGTCATTAAATCAGTTAATGGACTATATTGTCATTGATGTCAAATTGATATCATTTGTATAGTTATGTACATAATGCCAAAGACTTTAGAGAACCAAAGGAACCAAAGTTATGCTTTCAGAAATTCATAAAAGTCAAGTATTCACCAAGTGACAAACAACACTGATGGACAGAGCAAAGAAGAATAGTCACAGTGATACTCAACGATCAGAAGCATAGAGATGACCAACAAAGCAAACTACAAAATGCCCGACGAGAAAATTTAGAAGGTTGCCCGATGAGTAAAATTCCAATGATGCCAGGTGGATGGAGATCACGAAGCTAACTAGAGTCTCACTGACGGATCAATCAGTTGTCACTGACAACTAACTGTAGTGGTGACCGACAGAACAAAGAGTTCAGAAAATGACAAAATATCTAGCTAGCAGAGCTAAAAATAGACTTAAATGGTTGTCTACTTTGTTTTTCTCGACTGGAGATAAGTGATTGATTTAAAGATGATTTGTATAGTTGGAAAGAAGATATCTACAAGACAAATCATGAGTTATGCTTTAAATCTAATTGGCTGGATTGTTTATCACACCAAGAATCAAGAATCAAGAATCAATGAATATTATGTCTATATAAGAGACAAGCTTAATTCATTTACGAATGGGATTAAGGAGAGTGAATAGAAAGAGGATGCTGAAGAGAAAGTTATGAAGAAAAAATTCATGCAATTTATATCAAACAAGCTGAAGGAAGAGCTAAGGAATTCTGTAGACACCGACGAACAGTGAGCACAACATCATAGAGCATAAAGTATGGAGCACAAGGATTGAATTGATACATTGGTTGGAGAGGTAATGTACTTAAATAGATCTAAAAATCTGCAATTCAAGTTGCAATATGAATAGGTCATAGTGTTTCAGTTTAACCATTGAAGCATCAAGTCTCTTAACCGAGTAGGATTTGACAGTCTTCTATATATTGAGGTACATCTCAAGGAGTGCCAAAAAGGTTGATTCATGAAAGTAGCATTGAAATTTCCCGATACCTATTGACAGTCTAAGAAGGAGGTTGATTCAAGGATGGTAGCAATAGATGCCCGATACTAAATGACAACCTCTATGTATAAAATTCTCTAACAAGGTTGTACTTAACAGTGTGTTTGTAACCTTTAACGGGGTTGGCTCCTAACATGGCTCACTTCATAAGAGTGAAAATTTGGGGTACCGGTCCCAGTGGTTTTTTCGTTAACAAGGTTTCCACATTAAAATTCATGTGTTATGTGTGTATGATTCATTTCTTTACTGTCTTGCATCTTACATAGCTAACTTTGGATTGATCAATATACTCTACTTATTTACTGAGTTTTGGTAAATAGTTATTCTTCTTATCGGTATTCAAGAAAGAATAAGGATTGACAGAGAAAACTGACAGACAGTTAATCATTATTAGTATTTCATGGCATGCATCTTGTAGGGACATAATAATCCAAGATTTATTGATTGGTGGTTAAGTTTGAAGGATAAAATTTGAGGCTATTGATTCACCCCCNGGGCTATTGATTCCCCCCCCCCCCCCCCCACCCTTAGTTATTACTAACAAATTTCATTAGTACACAAATATCAAACATTAGTTCTTTTTTATTTTTTCACTTTCCAACTTTCAAATTTGTGCTAGGGTTTGGGTTCTCTTATTATGGGGGGTATTTTTCCTCTAGTTCACATGGAAGATGCTTCCTCTATTGAACAACTTACTCCATGCAATCATCACACCTAGAAGACACATATGAACCACCTTCTCATGTCAAGGGGATTATGATCCTATTTGGATGAGTTTATGTTGGATGCTATTAGATTTGGATACTATTCATGTTGTTGATATTCATGTTTTGTCACTGATGTCAACATATGTTTATGTGAAGAGAACAAACTGGCTACTTGACTGACATAAGTGTATGGACATTGTACGGATGATTTAGAATGATTGAAGATAGGGTTATGGAGACATATGTATAATGACATTATTCCTAAGGTCACTTGACTTGATGTTACATATTGGTGATGTTACAGAGGATTTAGTGAAGACTAGTTTCTGGACTGTGACAGAAATGCTTGACAGAGAAGGTCTCTGTATTTTATGTATATCTTACTGCTGAAGATGTTTCAGCATATGCAAGCTTATGGGATGATTGAGGACACATTGATGAATTTTATTTATTAATAAATAGTTGTGATAGTATTGGTGACCTCAGTTGTGGTGTGTGTTCTGGAGGAGACCTATTTTGGTGGCCGACTTTAGACATGTAGCGTGTATTATGAATTGTGAGCGTGGATTGTGGATATTGGAGTGTAACTGATGGATTTTAATTGATGTTTACTTTTTATAGGTATCATATGTATCTTAGCAAGGGGTTAAACAATTATTTGTATATTGGGAGAGCCTAATTGGCCGACCTAATTAATTGTTTGTGTATTTGGGAAAGCTTAATTGGCTGACCTAATGAATTATTGTAATAGGGTATATATGAGTGATCTTTTATTTTGGAAAGATGTGGTAGAGATTGAAAAGGTAGAGAAGTGTGAAATTTGTGAGGCTTGTTTTTCTGTTGGATATGGAGTAGAGTTGGTGATAAGAATTTTTCATTGGAATTGACCATGCAAAGACAGTTGCTATCACACAGTTCACTCGATTGTATATTTCTTATATACACTTGTTCAGATTGTGAATCCTTGAGGGTGGATTTAACCTTCTTTGGGAAGTGAGCCTACTATTTTTCTTGAATCCTAACAGTGTATGTCCTCTAACAGGGACTATGTACTGTAATATTGTAATAAGCTCCTAATAGGGCTAAATATTTTAACAGGGATATTATGCTCTCAGTACATTATTTGTGGGTGCTAATTCCCATCGTGGTTTTACCTTTAATAGGGCTCCTTGACAACAAGTATTGTGTTATTGTGTTGGCATTTATTATGTTATCATTTGCATTGTAGTTTTGGTTTATAAAGTATAAAGTTTAATATTCTATATCACAACTGATTCAACCCCCCTGTCAGTTGTGCTTGTGGATTGTTATTCCTAACAATTGGTATCAGAGTTACTGGTCCTTGTAGAGAAAGTTTAACAGCTTGAGGTGATCCTGAAGATGACTTACTATAGGAAGGATATTCCAAAATTTGATCCTGAAAACTTTGACAGTTGGAAGAATAAGATGAGAATGCATTTGCTATGTTTGGGAATTGACTACTGGATGATCACGAAAAAGAATGAAAAGATAGCAACTAAGGATGAATTGGAGAAAGCTAATGAAGGTTATAAGAAGCTATTTTAATGCAATATGGTCACAAGGGAATCATTGAGATCAGTGCACTTTCTAAAGGTGAATTCACAGAAGTAAAAGACTTGGACTCTGTACATGAGATTTGGACAAGATTGGAGGCACTATATGAAGGAGATAAGTTTACAAAATAGAAAAAGTTACAAAACTGGAAGACAAAGATGGAATCAATGAAAATGAGAGAAGATGAGAACAATAGGGCATATGGACAGATAATTACTGAAGTGGTTATTGGCATTAAAAACTCTGGAGGTACTTACAGTGAGGAAGAAGTGATTGCAAAAATTCTCAGATCTCTGACCCCTGCATATAGAACTAAAGTACAAGCCATAGAGGAGATTAAAAATTTGACACCAAACTTCACTAGAGAGATGTTGATTGGAAAGATAACTACTTTTGAGGCCACAAAATTGGGAGATTCCTTATCTAAATTTGAGTCAGCATTCAAGGAAACCATGCATAAAAACAAAAAGACCTTATCTGGAATTGTGGGCACCAGCAATAGTAACTTGAGAGAAGAGTTTGGAGACTATGTTGATGAATGGGAACAAATACAGGAGGAAGAAAGAAAGAAAGATGAAGTGGTATCAATGATCACTAGAAGAGAAAAGAGAGGTAAGTGTGAATTTGAAGGAAAATTACCTTTGAAATGTTTTTCATGTAACAAGATCGGTCATTTTGTATCTCAATGTCCCACAAGGGTTCCTAAGCATAAACCTAAGTTTTACAAATCAAAGCATCCTAAAGACAAGGACTGTTATCATGCTAGTGAGGGTGTTTCTGATGATGATGGTGACTATGATGAAATTGGATTTATTGCTATAAAGGATGATGGACCTATACATGAAGAAAAAGCCTTAGTATCTCGTGTTGAAAAGAAATTTGAATGGGTTATAGACAGTGGTTGTTCACATCATATGAATAGAGATAAAAATAAATTTGTGAGTCTAAAAATATATGATGGTCGTGTTTTTAGATTTGGTGACAATACTACTAAGTTTATCATTGGAGTTGGATCTATTTCTCTAGATGGAAAGAACAATACTGACAATTTATTACTTATTGATGGACTTAAGCATAATTTGTTGAGTGTTGGGAATTTAGTGGACAAAGGTTATCAATTGAAATTCATTAATGGGAAATGATCTATCAAAAGTAAATTAGGAGAATTGATTGCATCTGGTACTAAATTTAGAGGTAATGTATTTGAATTGAATACATCTGAAGCTTCTTGTTTTATTGCAAAGGTTGATGACAGTTGGTTATGGCACATAAGATTTTGTCATGTTAACTTTGATAACAATGTGAAGGCAAGTATGACTAATGTTTTAAGAGATCTACCTAAGATTTTGAAGCCATCTAACACTATGTGTGGAGAGTGTGTTATGGGGAAGTAGACCAGAAGCAGTTTTAAAAGCAAATCTTATTCAGCAAAAGGGAAGTTGGATCTTGTGCATACAGATCTGTGTGGTCCTACAAGAACAAGATCTTACTATGGTGAAAGGTACTTTATACTTTTTGTTGATGAATTTTCTAGAATGATGTGGATCACATATTTGAGAGAGAAATCTGAATCATTTGACCAATTCAAGTTATTTAAAGAAAAAGTTGAGAATGAATCTAGTTTGAACATAAATTTTTTGAGATCAGACAGATGTGGAGATTTTACATTAGAATTATTTAATACCTACTATGAAGAACATGGAATATACAAATAGACATCAGCTCCTATGACACCATAATAGAATGGGATAGCAGAGCAAAGAAACAGAACTATATTAGATGTTGCAATGACTATGCTACTGGAAGGAAATGTATCACATGTTCATTAGAGAGAAGTTGTTGGTATTGATGTGTACACCTTGAACATAATTCAGATTAGATAAGTTACAATTAAGACTCCTTATGAATTATGATTTGATCATACACCTACCGTAAAATATTTTAGAATATTTGGAAGTAAATGTTATATCAAAAGAGATGATGAGATAGGGAAGTTTGATGCTAGAAGTGATGAAGGAATCTTTCTTGGTTATTCTACTAAGATGAAAGCATATAAATGTTTCAATCTGAGATTGAGGAAGTTGAATGAAAGTGCCAATGTGAGGATGGATGAAAAGTTTCAGATTTAGGAAAGAATATATGACTATGGTAAGATTATAGAGATGAAAGAGGTAACTGCTAAACCTGAAGAACCTTTGAGGCTAATGAGACTCTAAGGTATGTTAAGAAGAATTATCCCGAAGATCAAATTATTGGTGATGCAAGTAAAGGTATGATGACTAGATCTAGAACTAGAGAGGAAATTTGTTTGATTTCTCAAGTTGAACCAAAAACTAATGATGAAGCTTGTAGAGATGAATCATGGACTAAAGCTATGAAAGAAGAACTTGAACAGATAAATAAAAACAATACTTGGGAATTGGTTCCAAGACCTAAGAAAGAAAATGTGATAGGAACTAAATGGGTTTCCAAAAATAAGATGGATGAGGAAGGAACAATGGTAAGAAACAAGGTTAGACTGGTTTGTAAGGGCTAATCGCAATAAGAAGGCATAGAATATGAAGAAACATTTTCTCATGTTGCTAGGTTGGAAGCTGTGAGATTATTTCTTTCTTATGCTACATATAAATACTTTAAAGTATATCAAATGGATGTGAAATCAGCATTCTTGAATAGAGATTTGGAAGAATAAGTATACATTGAGAAACTTGATGGATTTCCTTTGACTAAAGATGAAGACATGGTTTGTAAGTTGAAGAAATCACTGTATGGACTGAAACTAGCACCGAGAGCATGGTATGCAAGACTGGACAAGTATTTACTTTGTCTTGGTTTCAGAAAAGGTAATGCAGATAGTAATTTATATTTAAGAATTAATGAAGATGGAATCCTAAACATAGAAGTTTTTGTTGATGATATCATTTTTGGAGGCAATGATAAGATGGGTAAGAAGTTATCTAAAGAAATGGAAAATGAATTTGAGATGTAAATGATTGGTGAAATGAAATTCTTTCTTGGTTTGCAAATCAATCAGAGTAAGAATGGTATTTTTATATCTCAACCCAAGTATCTTAATGAAATGTTGAAGAAGTTTGGAATGGAAGATTGTAAACCTGTTGGAACACCTATGGTGACTGGCTACAAACTGACTAGTAATGATGAGACTCAAAGTGTTTTTCAGACAAAGTACAGATATATGATTGGTGGTCTACAATATTTAACTCACACTAGACCAGATATTACCAATGCAGTTGGAATTGTGGCAAGATATCAGGAAGATCCTAAAGAGACACACCTTGCTGCTGTGAAAAGAATTTTCAAATACTTGAAAGGAACAACAAAATATGAATTATGGTATGAAAAATTAGATGACTTTATTTTATAGGCTTATACTGATGCTGATTGGGAAGGTAATGTGGATGATAGAAAAATCACAAGTGGTGATGCATTTTTCCTTGGGAAAAGGTTGGTTTCTTGGTTAAGCAAGAAGCAGGACTATATTGTTGAATCATAGTATGTTACTGCTGCAATAAATTGCACACAAGTTGTTTGGATGAAACAAATGTTGAAGGACATTGGAATAATTTTTGAAGATCCAATGATTATCCATTATGATAACACTAGCATAGTGAATATGAAATAATCCTGTAATGCATTCAAAAACTAAACAAATTTATATTAAGTATCATTTCTTGAGGGAGAAAGTAGCAGAGAAAGAGATTAAACTAGAGTATATCAGCACAAAGGAACAGATAATAGATATATTTACAAAACCTTTTCCAAAAGATGCTTTTGAGTATCTCAGAAGCATGCTTGGGGTAAGAGCCCCTCCTTGTAAATATTAATTGATGCAAGGTATGCATCAGTCTAGTGGCTTTTAGAGCTATATCACCTTCTCAACTTGATATATGGATTTACTCCTCAGGGGGAGTAATTGCTGGAATACTGGTGCACTTGGGTGTTTTTTCACCTAGTTATTTGAGACATGAAGATTAAAAAAAAAAAAAACTATAGAAGATCAAAGAAGACTTATGGCACCCTTTGCCATTGCTGCCAAATGGGGAAAGATTATATGTGAAAATCCCTACTGTTTTGGGGAGATTTGTGTTGAGGATATTAAGAAGATTTTATTGAGAGAGTACTTTTTGGGTTGATGGATTTTCCCATATGTTTCCATCAATTCCAAAGGGGGATATTGTTGGATGATATCAGATTTGGATACTATTCATGTTGTTGATATTCATGTTTTGTGATTGATGTCGACATATGTTTCTGTGAAGAGAACAAACTGGCTACTTGACTGACAGAAGTGTACAGACACTATACAGATGATTCAGAATGATCAAAGACAGGGTTATGGAGACAGATGTGTAAAGACCTTATTCCTAAGGTCACTTGACTTAAGGTTACATATTGGTGATGCTACAGATGATTTAGTGAATAATGGTTTCTAGACTATGACATAAATGCTTGACAGAGATGGTCTTTGTATTTTGTGTATATCTTACTGATGAAGATGTTTCAGCATATGCAAGCCTATGGAATGAATAAGGACACATTGATGAATGTTTGTTACTGATCTATAGTTGTGATAGTAGTGGTGACGTCAATTGTGGCATGTATTCTAGAGGAGACCTATTTTGGTGGCCGACTTCAGACATGTAGTGTATATTATGAATTCTGAGCGTGGATTGCAGAACTTGGAGTATAAATGATGGATTGTAGTTGATGTTTACTTGTTATAGGTACCATATGTGTCTTAGCAAGGGGTTAAACAATTATTTGTATATCGGGAAAGCCTAAGTGGCAGGCCTAATTAATTGTTTGTGTATTTGGGAAAGCTTAATTGGCCGACCTAATGAATTATTATAATAGGGTATATATGAGTGATCTTTTCTTTTGGAAAGATGTGGTAGAGATTGAAAAGCTAGAGAAGTGTGAAAGTTGTGAGGCTTGTTTTTCTACTGGATGTAGAGTAGAGTTGGTGATAAGAATAATTCATTGGAACTGACCAAGCAAAGACAGTTGTTATCAGACATTTCATTGGATTGTATATTTCTTATATACACTTGTTCGGATTGTGAATCCTTGAGAGTGGATTTAACCTTCTTTGGGCAGTGTGCCTGGGTAGTGATCCTACTATTTTTATTGACTCCTAACAGGGTTTGTCCTCTAACAGGGACTATGTACTGTAATATGATAATAAGCTCCTAACAGTGCTAAATCTTTTAACAGGGATACTATACTCTCAATACATTATTTGTGGGTTCTAATTCCCACTGAGGTTTTACCTTTAATAGGGTTTCCTTGAAAATAAGTATTGCGTTATTGTGTTGGCATTTATTATGTTATCATTTTCATTTTAGTTTTGGTTTATAAAGTATAAAGTTTAATATTCCATATCACAACTGATTCACCCCCCCTCTCAGTTGTGTTTGTGGACTGTTATTCCTAACAAGTTCAACCTCAGTTGACTCACCCATTCAAAGTCATGCAACACCAAAACATAATGGATGAGGCCATGGGGATGCTTTCCATGAACATTTTAGATAGTCTTTTGTTTCACCTCGAGGGTCACACTACACCTCGGGACATGTGGACCAAGTTTCATGATCTTTTTGGCACCATTAATCAGTTTAGGGCACTTAAGATTGAGGTAGAATTGACATCTTTAACACTTGATTCTTTTCCATTTATTGAGGATTTCTTGATGAAATTCAAATCAGTGAGATCATTGTTATAGGGTTGCGGTAAGAACAAAATAGACACCAAATATATATACTTGATTCTCTCTAATCTTTTAGTTTCATTTCAGATATTTTATTCTACATTCTACTCCAACATGGATGCTTTGGGTCCATGATTTTCCATGCCTACCTTTGAGGTATTCTGTGATCAGATGATGTGTGAGTAGTCCAAGCTCACACAGTTGGATGCCCTTCAAGGATCAAAGAACCAAGCATTGGTAGCTTAGACATGTCTGGAGAAGCAGGAGCATAAACAAAAGCCACAAACCACAAATCCTAGGAAGGATTCCATTTCTCAACACCCCTCTGGCCCACCTTCTCCTAATAGGGAAATATCAAATATAGAAAGACCTAAGTGTTCTTATTGTAAAATGTTAAATCATGACGAGTCTGATTGCTATCAGAAGAAGATAGATGGATATGCAAAACAGGTTTCAAATTTTATAGCTCTTCTCATGAAGAGAAACATTAATATTCCTTCTTCTTCTACCATTCTCATAGGTCTTCTTATTCATCATCATTCCAGGAAGATGGATAGGACATAGGAAAGGGTCATGCATTACATGCAACTGTTGGCCTACACTCTTCTAGATTACTATTGGATTCAGATACGTCATACCATATGACATCTTCTCATGATTTATTCTCTTATTTTGAGGCTTCTCCTACCCCACACATTTTCATGGGGAGCAACACTATTAGAATTATACGTGATAAGTATTCTATTGGCATTGATGATAGTTAATTCAATGCTGTACTATGTGTTCCATATTTTTCCTCTAACCTTCTCTCTATCTATCAAATTACTTACAGTGGGACATGGAAGACAATTGAGTTCACATGAGATTCAGTGCACATCAGAGACAGTGAGACAAGTAATATTATCGCAACAAGGACAATTGATCATTCTTCTTGCTTGTATTATTTCTCTCATTTTGGTCCACCATCTCCACTATCAGATAATCACTCTCTTTCTTTATGAGATATTGTTGAGGTGAATTCAGGTCACTTGAACTTATGTGTTATTCTTGACACCAGTGTTGTGACTTCTACACCTCCACCTCATGTTGAGTTTGCATTTGTTCAACAAGATTCCTCTTCAACTTTGCCTGACATTGTAGCTCCATGCATTGAGCTACCTAGTGTGGTTATTGAGGACATATCAGAGGACATTAATCTCCTCTTAGATGATAGATTCAACACATATGTTATTTCACCTTCATTGGAGATTCCATTATAGGATTCTCATGTGTTCTCCTTTGAGCATCATCCAGGCCTTCGAGTTTCACCTCACATTCAAGGGTTTCCACTTCTTTTTTAGTTGCCTTTGTTTCTTCCACATTGGAGCCACATTGTTCTAGTCATCGACACATGGCCTCTATCATTCTAGGGGGATTTGGAGTCTCGATGCTCTCTCATTAAGGGGGGTGGTTGTACTTATGATCTTGAGATAGTCTCTTGAGACTTTGCATTTGTACCCTTTTCCATCTCTTTTAGAGAGGAGTTTTTTCCCACTAGTTTTCTCCTTTTCTCTGCTTTATAGGGGTTTGGTTGTGTTTGGGTAACTCATCAAGCCTTGTTGTCGGGACCCAAGTTTTCATTCTTACATGCATTTTCATTCATGCACTTAACTTTTAGCTACTCCCTAAGTTTATCTTAAGGCGGGTGTTAGAGTTAAAAGTTTATTTAAGTTAATTAATTTAATCATATTGATTAACTAATTAAGTCACCTTTCTTTTTTCTCTTGAGCTAAATTTAGGAAGCTTTAGTTTGCATTTAATAACTCTTTTATTTTATGCATGCATCCTTCAGGGTTTACATTAGGGTTTTTTGATCTCCTTTATTAAGGATAAATATCATTGTAATAACTCGTTATGATTAATTCAATTCTCATTTTATTCCTTCAATTCCAATTGTTCATGCACTTTCTTGTTTGAAGATTTTCTCTTGTATGTGGCCGGTTATTTACATGTAGGTAGTTTTTGGGCTTGTGGTAATTCACCAATCTTGAATTCTAACAAGCTCTTTGTTAAATATCTAACCATATGATTTTTTTGAATTTTTATTATATTAAGATTTCCATCTCTAATTTCTTTTGTAAAAGTGTCTCATCTTTGTTAAAACCCAATGCATGGTATTTTGGGCATAGATTTTGACTCGTTTGTCAAATTTTGAAACAAATCACATTTTAAAAAACTAGACTCCTTATACACACCTACAAAAAAAAAAGAAAATGTGATTTTCCATTAGTTTTCAATAATTTTAGGGGGGAGTGCACTCATTTCACATTTTAAAATGTGTCCATTTCAAAATTTAGTAAAAAATCATATGTCCATACAAAATCTAGCCAAAAAATCTGGCATGAACTACATGGTGTTAGCTAACTTCTCACCAGAGAGATTAAAAAATATATTTAAAAATGTTGACATTTTAGGGGGAGCACACGAGACACTATGTTATGTTTAAAAAAAATAAGACCACTTCGTGTGCTACATATTTTTTAGGCCCTTAATATCCACTATTTTCAAAACAAATTAGAAGTTTAGAAACTAAATTTAGAGTACTTCAACTCTTGTTATTGTTGTATCTTCAAAATTTGAGTGTAACTGTCTTGATTTTATCATTGAATTTTAGAGTTTGATGATTTCAATAAAAAAAGTGGCATCCTAACATCTCTATAAATATCTCTTTATCCCTCCTCCTTTCTCTAAATATTTCTCTCTATTAGTTGTCTCCATCACAGGTTCTTTCCCTCTCACTTTTGTCACCTTTGTCTCTACTTCATTTTTCTCTCTCCCGTCTCTATCTATATATCACCATCTCCACCTCTCTCTCTCTCTCTCTCTCTCTCTCTCTCTATATATATATATATATATATATATATATATATAT